>JAAEAF010002861.1:0-135214 GCA_011037195.1 Triatoma infestans | reverse complement strand
AAAAAAATATATATATTTAATAAGCGAGCGGGATGCGGAAGGATGTGAGGATATGCGATCGGAAAGGGATGAGAATATGAAGATCTTTTCCTTTGGTAGAATCTTGTGTTTCTGAAAATGATAGTATTCAATAGAATATTAAATTACAAATAATGAATGATCATTTTAAGTATTTACAAATAACATGCAATTTTCATGCAATTAAATTTATGCGCATGCAATAACATTCATGCACATGCAATCGTGCAGACGACGAAGATTCTTGGATCTGTAAAAGAGAGGTTAGACAAATTTAAATTTCAACAAATATTAGTGTAAAAATTTTTAAGGCTAAGAGGTAAAGATGAAATAGCTAGCTTGAGGGGTATGTGCAAGTATTTCGGCCGTTTCTATAGCTATGAGTTCTTTCAACTGTTTTGCGTTTTCTAGATGAGTTGAATATAACCTTGAACAATACAAGAAAACAATTAAGTATTATAAAAATATAACATTAAAATACAAATGTCAGACAAGCACAAGAATAATACAAATTATTTAATTTCCTTTTAAGGCGAACTGAAAAAAAATTATTTAATTAGTCAATAATATATATAAAAAATATGAATATCATCACATATCAAAAACAGCAACAATTTCACTTGGTCATCTTGATTTCTGCAAAATAAGATAAATTGTAAATTATTATTTAAAATATACAATGCAATAATTACAAATATTAAAGGCGGAATAAATTTATGATTCGTGGTAGGAGAGTTTTCAGTGCTGAAACAAAAATAATATGTCGATTATTGCAACAACTAAAGTAAAAAAAAATATATCAATACACTTTAGACATTTTTGTTCTTAAGACAAAATTCTTACATATAACATTTACATGTGGTGTAGTATGTAAAGTTAAGAAGTGTGATATATTGAGAATTATTTCAAGAGATTATGTCAAGTATTTATTTCAAGTGTTATGTATTGTGTGCGCGAGGTGGCACAGAAATTTTGTGGCTAGTTACTAGGGATTTTAGTGAACATAGCGATTAGTACTAAATTGGTGCGTTTGAGTACTAGTTGAAAATTGAATGTTGAATTTAAGTGTTAGATGCGTGCGCAAATTAATGATTGCCCTGTAAGAACTTTTCTACAAGTATTAATTGGAAATTGACCTTTAATTGCGAAAGTATGTATTCGCCAGAAAATTTTTGACATTGTCGCATGCAAATGAAGGGACGTGATGCCATAATTAGGTATTACCTGGTTAGTCAGGACTGATGGAAGCAGGTATGAGATAACCTTGGTCTATGAGATATCAGGTGTTCGAGAAAGCGACTGAGGGCTAACTCGTTTTGGGCTGTATTTGGAAACAATTACGAGCCGTATGTCCAAATGTTGAACAATACTGGCAAGTGGGCCTATTTTGGAGGTTATTGCTAGTTTCGTTACCATTATTATTATTATGACTATACTGGGGTCTATCTGAATAAGAGTTAAATCGTGAATTATTTGAATTAACTCGAGGATTATTATTGTTAGTATAATATTGACTACTATTATTATTATTATTATAGCGATTATTACTATATACCCTGCGATTGAAATTTTTTTGAATATTAAAATTATTAGGCATTTTGCCAAAGTTAGTACGAGATTTTGGTCTGAATTTGTTGGTGCAGTCCACGTCAAAATGTGGACCGGAACAATGGCGACAAGGTCTGTTCTTTATTACATTAAAAACTCTAGTTGGTTTTAATTGTGGCTTTTGACTTTTATTACGATGCGGGCATTCTCTGTGGAAATGCATTTGTCCACAGTAACGACAAGGAGATGGAGGTGTACGATTATAAGTTTTCGAAGTAACAGCGAAAACTGTGGGGTTTGTTTCAGAAGCCTGAACTTCTTTTAGGGCATTGGCATAGGAAAGTGCTTCATCTAATTTTTGAGGTAGCTTAGTTCGTACCTCATTACGAAGCGGTTGAGGAAGTGATTTCAGGAATGCTTCAGTGGCCAGTTTATCTAAAATAGTTTGTAAGGCCTCGAGTGGGTTAGCCTGTGCTTTTAAATGAATGGCGGATTGGATGTGTCTAATCATATCCGCGAAGGTTTCAGGAGATTCTGTTGGTAGGGACTGAATATTAGTCATCTGTTGTAAGAGGACTAAGGGTGTTTTTTCTTTTCTAAATCTAGTTAGAAGACGTTCTGAGATTAGGGGATACGTTATAATTGTACCCTGGCGTTGTAATTCGGCTTTCTGGGTGTCGTAAAATATTTTAGCAGACCCTGAGAGCCTAAGTGCTAATATTTCTAATTTCGCTGCGTCGTCCCAGCCAGAAAGACTAGCACAATGGCTAATTTGGTCTAGGAAATCGGACACTTTGGCTGAATTTTCGCCATCGAAAGTAGGTAAGCTATTGATTAATTGCAAATTCCTTAAGGGACTAGGTTGATTATTAATTGGAGGATTTGCTAATTGCTGCTGTAAATATTCTACAGCAGCGTCGATGCCCATGTCTTGTCCATTAATCTTATACATTTTGTCAGTGAACGAATTGCTTGGGGAAAGATTATATTTTTCAAGACGTCTACGTAATTGGAGTAAATTGCCTCCAACAGAAAGGTTATTATCGCGTAATATCGTTATAATTTGGGATCTATTAAGTACACTCATAAATTCAAAATTCACAAGGGATTGAGGTACAAGTGGTACAATTATAAAAATTTAAAAATGAAATTCACTAGAAATTCAATAATGGGAAATATTTAATTAAAATATTATTTCCGCTGAGAAAATAATTAAAAACAATCAAATTATCTGATGGATAATTTGTTTAATTATGAAATTGAAAATTGTACGTACTTTTAATTTGTGGATTCTGGTTGAAAATATCCCACCGCTGCCACCAATGTAATGTTATGGTGTGATGATGTGTGTAGGTAGCTTGTGGCTTGAGCGTTTTAGCGAAAAGGACTTGTATGTTTGTTTGAGATAGAATATAAGAATATAATCAAGAAAGCACCACTGACTATAAAATAAATATATTTTCTAACTGAATTTAGATAGCTTTATAATATCACAGCGATTAAGTATAAATCAATTAATTATCTCTTAGTAAATTTAAGTATATTACAATATCACACTGTATCCTAATAAAATAACGTTTATCTAGACTAAAGGCAAATATCTATCATTGGCACTGAGCAATTCCTGAAGTAGAGTTTCGATGTTTCCACTTTGATTTCTAGCACTAGTCTGTTCTTTAAAATATCTCTTCTCTTTGTTTCTTCAATTCCTCTCCTGTTAGGAGAAGGGGGCAGTACAATGCCAGTATTGTTCTTGTACCGTACCAGTAACTGGACTTGTATACCTGGTCTTGTCCTTTTGCAAGGGAATGTCAATCTTTTTATTAATTTTGATATATAAATATTCTAAATTATTTTTAAAAACTATTATTTTTCGATTTCGTCCTTCCACTACAAATGCCACGTGGGCTAATGTGATTTCGGTGAATGATGCGCCATTGCGGGTCAAATATCAAATTTATAACGATTTTTATTTATGCGACTGTATCTCGGGCAGTAGCATGTTATGGTGCTCAAGTGTGGGAGCATGAACAATATGAACTGCTGCCAGAGAAATTTCAGAGATACTTTCTTAAAAAATTGTCTTTTCTTCCTGCCTGCACTCCCAGCTATATGCTACATATCGAGTCTTCCTTAGATCCGGTTTTTCTCTTCACATTGAAACTTAATATAAGTTATTGCCTCAATGTGTTGGAATTACCGGACCATCGCTTGCCTAAGATAGTGGCCATGGAAATAATTAGGCGTAAATTATCATGGTTTTCTTCGTGGATTAGTTTATCCCAATTGCATGGTATACACTTGGACTCATCAATCCAGGATAAACCTGTATGGTCGAAGCAACTAGGCTTTTTAATTTCTTCTTTAACAAATTTTTATAGGAAAGAATCTCTTGAGCGTGCTAAAAATTGTGATAAGTATTTGTTGTATCGAGCTTTAATAGAAAATAAAGAAGATTTCGGTACTCATTGCGGGTTGAACTCAGTGACTTGTTTTAATTTATCTGATCTGAGTTTGTGGTTTAAGCTCAAAGGAAAGCTCTTAAATCTAAATAGAGTCCCTTAGATGGAGAGGGATTCGGACAAGGAGTATTGCCAGGTATGTAATCTTCGGCAGCCTGAGACTCTTTATCATTTTCTTTGGGAATGTCCCAGCATTTGCTAACTCTCGAAAAAGATTCTTCGGCTCTGATCTCATTTCTGGTAGTTTTATTGTTGAATTGTTTTCCACCTCAGATCAGTTATTGCTTAAGTTTGCGCGTCATATTTGGGGCATAAGAAATTTAAGATTATCAAATTAAATTTTGTATGTACTCTTCACATAATGATGTACTTTTTTTTAAACTAATTCAGAGAATTTAATAAAATTTTTTGTTGTCTCTTTTATTTTTGTTATTTTATTAATTTATTTTTCTATATATTTGTTATATCTGTATTTTCTTTGTTTTTTGTGTAAAAGTTTTCAAATTTATATTTCACTTATTACATTACTGTAAATCTTTTAATTTTTCATATTTTTTTTCTATTTACATTTACATATTACTTTGTTTCAATTGCAAATAGTTATTTTATTTTTGTATGTATTTTTGATATTGCATTTAAGACAAACTCCGGCAGACGGCTTTAGCCATGCCTATTGTACTTATTTTTATATATCAGTTTTTGTATTTATTTTCTTTTGTATAATAAAGTACTATTTAAAACTAAAAATAAAAACAAAAAAAAATTCAGGCGCTAAAGGGTTAATCGTCCTTTTGTAGAAAATTCCAAACAATATGGCCAGAATTCGTGGTTTAGTACTGTATATAGCATGATTTTATATGATGATGCCGCCCAATAAGATTTGTTTTGAATGGACAGTTTTGATTATTTAGAGTTGTCAGCCAGGTTAGGACGGCATCTGATTCGAGATGTGTTGTGTACAGTAAAGAGGTTAGATATGAAGTTAATTCTGACTCGGTCTGTAGGTAGTGAAGTCTGCAGTAAAGAAAACGAAACTCTTGCCCATATATTTCTAGACTGCCCACATTATTGCCACTTGAGACAAAAATATTTACTAAAATATGGCCTCCTTACGCCAGCAAGCCTATGAAATTATTAAATCTAAAGCCCATTTATTTGATATTTACAGTTTCCTTATTTGTTCATTAAAATAGAAAAATTGTATTAAAAAGGTAAAAAATACCTCTGCTATAACTTAGTATAAACTTTTAATTTATACCCCCCCTCAATAGGTGGCAGTTGATGAAATTTATTTGGTAATTAAGTTAAAATTTATGAGTTGAGCTTATATTTTTGAAAATTTAATGAAATTTAATGTTGTTTTTTTCATTTATCTATTCATCTATTTTTGTTTTTAATTTACTTTTCTCTATGTAATTAAGTTCTTATTTTGAACTTTATTAAAATATGGTAGATTATTGTTTCAAGTTTATTAGTATGTGTTCCTGTAATTTTATATTTGTATATTTATGTGCTTATTATTGTCAAGGCCCACCTCCATCTATTATCTAGCTAACAGTAAAATGTAGATGTAAAATGAAAAATAAATAAAAATAAAATAAATATATGTAGACCATTCGCTAAAAAACTTCTTTTTTTTCTTTAATGTGATTTATATTTGTTGCAAAATAGAAACTGCATGTTCGTGGTCAAATTTGACAAAACGTTTTAAGTCAATTTATTTGCTTTGAACGTTTTAATAATAATAAAAAAAAAAATAGATCTGTAGATTTAATTGATGCTCTATTTTAATGATCCCAAATAAGTCACAGTATATTCTGAAATTTATATATAGCCTGTCACTAGTCGGATAAAACGTAAAAATGATCATCTCAGTGATAGCAGTGTGACGTAACTAGTCCAAGTGTGACGTCGTCGCTTAAGATATTTATCAACTAATCACCTAACCTCATTAATGAGTACAAATGTTGCACGACTTCTAAAGTTATCCTAGGAGTAATTTCTTTCATTTACATAAAATCGATCTTATCATTCTTAAAGTGGAACCATCGTTGACGGGTGAATTTAAAAGTACTATACACATGTTCTCCGAAGAAGTATCTTATAAAATAGAAATATTATAATCCGCTTCCTTGTCACTTATATTTAAAACATCTGGTATTAAAACATTCTATACGACTTTCTCTTACTGGTTAGCACGAATGGCAGGTAGAAATTGAGTGTGGTTATACCGTCAACCAGAAGAGAGCGCCAAAACATTGCACGAACTCAAATACCTAACATTTGAAATGCAATGCCATTGATAATGTGCGTTAGCATATCCATGTTTAAAGGAAAGCGATATAGCAATTTTCAAGAAAATTTCAAAATACTTAGATCCCTTATTCAATGCTTCCATACAACCTCAATGTTAATTAGGTGATAGAATGATATATTGTACTGAAATGCTACTTTAGAAGGAGGGACTTTGTGAGGTTCCTCCCTCACAATCAACAACAAAAAATAATGTTTAAACAAGTGTGACATTCATCTGTTTAGACTGATAAAGCGTAAAAAAAATCGTTAGAGCCATTTTTGTGAAAAAAAAAAAAAATGGTAAAGTGGAACTTCCGGTTGATGATGGCTTTTGACCAAAATGTTATTGTCACATGCAGCGGCGGTATTTAAAAGGAACATTAAGCTTGAGTTTCCTGTGATCTTTTGTTCACATATGTATACTGATATACTGGACAGACCAAACTCAATTATTTCGAAATCAGAAACGGCTATAATACTTTTCTCTTCAAGTAGTAAGAGAAAATAAAAAAATGATCTTTTGTTATACTACGATCTTCAATTATTTAACAAAACTGCAACCCATCACTCAGATGGGAAAATTCTTCACAGATTTTAATTTTCTTCTTTAAACTTCACGGATCGATTTCACACTTACAGGCCGTATAACACTTTCTCCAGCAAAACTGTATTACTTTCTGTTACTCCTAATAAGACCAAGTATTGCGATCGTGCCAGATTTTCGTAATTAAAGTTTCACCGGAAATACATGTTATGTGATCCCCTGAATAAGAAAAAAAATGTTTTTAGCGAATGATGTAAGTGTGCGCGCGCGCGTATGTGTGTGTGTGTGTTTATAACAGAGAGCTTGATATTGCGTTTAGGCATTACCACCGCATTAGGCACGAAGATTTCTGGCAACTACATCAACCGGAAGTGCGACTTTAGTGAATGATTTTTCAGTTTCTCGTGATTTTCTCGAAAACCCACTCCAACGATTTTCTTTAAATTTCGTGTACTATCTACTGCACACATAAATACCCATCACTTTTATTTGAAATGTTTAGGAAAAAATTGATTTTAGAAGAGAGTTGGCGGTCTGTCAGTTTGTTTATATTTAAATTTGCACAATTTTTTCGAGTTTTGACGTATGAGGCTGCCTCACATGTACAATTAAATTAGTCACTACCATTTTTACGGCCAGTTCAACCAAACATTGTAAGTTGCGTGTTTGAAGAATATTTCTTCATTAAATTGTATTAATTGGAGAAAGTTGTGAGTGTTCACAGCAGATATTTCTTTGGAGGGTATTCTAGTGAAACTGCAACTTAGATTTCCTCTAAAGTGACTCTTCAGTGCATTAAACGATTCTACTGCTTATACAACATTAAGGTCCATTAAAAGTGCTTTCCCACGATTTCAGTTTTTAAAGAAAATCGGATAATGTATGAGTAGATTTCATTTCCGTAATTTTCTCGGGAATTTAATTTTTTTATTTTTTTTATTCTTAGATCGAGCAAAAATTGTCTAATTGTCCATTCTCGCTAACAATATCTGTTAATGACTTTTTACTTTTCCTTACAACTGAAAGGCGAACTATTGCGATCATATCTAATTTACGCAATTGAATGTCCACCGGAAATACATATATTGGGGTCCCCTGTGGGGGGTATACGAGCAGCAAGCCGCCAATCCGTGTTTTTTATTTTTCACGATTTTCTCAAAAAAAAAAAAAAAAAAAAAAAAAAGTTCATGTTTTTTTCTTTAAACTTGTACACTATCAATTTTGAAACCAGTGGTACATGCTTATTTCAAGCTATTGAGCTGGAGAAGATGAACTCTTTTTATTTAATTTTTCACACTAACAAATTCACTAACGACCCGTTACATATTAAAGATTTCCCTTTGGGGCAATTGACTGGATTATCGTACACAATATCCGGACTGGGTAATGAAGGCCCCAAAGGCCCCCTATTTTCCGCGACGGCTAACCAATTTATATACCACGATCTGAATTATCTATTATAATCAAATGGTAAAGTTTAGAAAAGGTTGCCTTGGTAACAAAGATTATTGTGATGCGGTACATACACAAACATACACACTCAAGGTGACAAATTCAAATTAGTTTAATAACAAGTGGAATGGTTAGATAGGGGATGGGTGGAGGATATGTATTAAAGTTCTGATTCTAATTATTAACACCTGGAACTTTCTGCTAGCTCTGCAGAGACTTGGTAATTATTTTACGTGCATATAACTTTGGAGAGACAGCTAATTGTTTTGTTAAAAATAATTAAAGTTTTTGTATTTTCTTTATTGATATTTATTAATTTTTAATTTCACAGTTCAGCAGATTTGAAGAGAAAACACTTGAATATCTTATTCAAAAATTCTATAATTAATGCCTAACAAATTTTCTCATTATCTCTTCAAACTCGAGCAGATATTTATTTGTGGATTTTTGCTTCCCTTACTCCTACTGCCAGATTTTCGACATTGACTTTTCACCGGAAATACTTTGTTTTGGGATGATCTCTCCTGCATATGAATAATATTTTTTTAGCGAATGGCCTGTATATTTCTGCATATAACAGAATATTTCAAAAATGAAAAGTCGCAGAAAGGAAGCTCAAACTTGTATTCCGTTTAGGCACCACCAGTTCCGGCAAAATCCACTTTACTATTTTTTTTTTAATTTGTCGTAATTTTCTCGAAAGCACTTGCGATGATTTTCTTTAAATTTCATATTACTGCCCACACACATAAATATCACTTTTATTTGTAACATTCCGCAATATTGTTTTGTTGAGTATTTTGAGGGAGGACAGTAGCGTTTTGCTTTTCTTTAAAGTGCCAGTTCAGCATAACGTATGGCTTTACCACCTACATGATATTAATACAAATTAGATGTATTCATAGAATTCAAAGTTTGTAGAAAATCGATTTAACAGAAGTGCGATTTTACAGAATAGTTTTTTTTGAGTTTTTTAGAATCTTCTCGAAAACAGTTACAACGATTTTCATTAAATTTGGAATGCTTAGATAGAAAATTATCACTTTTATTTGAAACATTTTTCTGAAAATTGGGTATTAGAGACCTGTTAGTGAGTTTAAATTTAAATTTGCATAAGCTTTGTGATTTTGACATAGCACGCTTTACGTAAGGTCGCTCAGGTTACACTAGTCCCCACCACCTGTTTGTGGCAGTCCGACTACACATTGCAATGTTGCCATATTAAAGAGAATTTCTTAATTATATTGTATTAATTGGAGGAAGAGAAAGTCGTGTGAGAGTTTCACAAAAATTTTTTATATCTTCAGTTTTTCCGATTTTCTCAAAAATGAATCGCAAGTAATGATTATTTTTTATTTTCAGTTCTTTTTAGACATACTGTACTAACTACACATAACAAACATAAAGGTCAGTCACGAAACATTGTTTCCCAGAGGCTATGCCACTAGAGAAAAAGACGTGAGTTTTTCCAATGAACGCTCCGAACTTAATGACGCCATAATAAAAGAGATTTTCTCATTGATCTAAGAATTTTCTAGTCTATATATACAGTTTCTGAAATCCTGTATTTACCTGGAATATTCTTTAGTAAAAAAGTATTAGAGAAACTGTTAATTTATTTAATTGAGGAAAACTGGCGGGTTTTCTAAAGGATAAATGAATAAAGAAAATTAGTCCACTCTTTATTATGAAGGAGGAAAAAACAGATACTTTAAGAATGAGATTTTTATCAGGAAAATAGAATGAAAACAACAGTTTTCCACATGCGCGCGCCCGCGCACTTTCCATCTCCCTTTTCTTTACAATTTAATGTTTACAATAAAACGAAAGAAAAACTTTTGTAATCAAAGAATAATTGGTTTCCTTTTTGCTTCTTCTTCTTCTGCTGCTCTTGATTCGCTTCTCTTTTACTAGAAAAGCTTAGCTTTTCTTCACTAAACACTGAGTGGTTTTTCTCAGTTTATATCTCTCGCACAGTTATTGCTTTTTCTTCATTTCCTTAATAAAATTTAATTTTATTTACGGTTTGCTTCATTATGGTGTATAGTATAATAGCTCTTTGCTATTCATGTGTAATCTCATGGATATCAGCGCCTGAAACCGGTCGACGACCACAAAATGAAGCAGGATATCAAGGAGAATATCAGGTCGAAATTTTTTTGTTAGTTTCACTTAAATTCCACCAGACGATACAACAGTACGTCGAATAGAAGTGTTCAATCGTAGGGGAAGGTCTAACATCTCAGCTCGCTTCTCCAAAATATCCCAAAATCAAGTTTACCCTGAGAAATATTTGAAAAAATAGTTGTAGGTAAGATTTGTTGGTTGGAGGTTGGTCGGAATCGAGAGGAAGGGAAGAATTGACTCCCTCATGAATTACAGGTTATTGTAATTAAGTAGCCAGACTACACGATAATGTCGTAACCAGACTTACTGTTAGACTAAAGATAACTTTAAAATACATTGTTATGGACTTAATTATTTAGACTGTTGATGGCTTTTCATTATTCCAGGATCGAGAAGGTTTGTCTTAAATTTTCTGTGAGGAGTATCATGTTTGGCAATAGTTGTAGGGTGCCCTCCTTTGACGTCCATGGAGTCATACAAGGGCTAATTGTAGGGATGGGATGATGAACCCTCGTGGTGAACATATGTTTCTAACATTACTACCACATGGTCAATAAAAATGCGTATTAATAACATGCGTTTACACAATGTGAGAAGTTTAAAGAAAATCTGTTGGAACTGTTTTCAAGAAAATCGTTTGGCAACACTGGAAGAGGAAGAGGAAGAAGCTGTTCAGTAAAGTCACACTTCCGGTTGACAGTAATTGACGGTAAATTTCGTGTCGTATACATTGGTGGTATCTCAATGGAATATCGTTTTTGAGATATTTTGTATATGCAATTTTACACATAACATAAACAAATGGAGACTACTCCGCCAGAAACTTTTTTTTCGTGGGAACTGAAAACAACATGTATTTCTGGGGAAATCTTGATTTTGAAAATTCCACGCGCTCGCCTTACTCCTCTTATAACAACTGTAAGAGAAAGTAAAATCTATTATGAAAAACTTACTTACTTTCTCTTAGTGTAATTTATTATAATTATCGTAACAAATTACTTCTAACTTGGAATTTTTGTAAACAATAATGTAGTTGGAACTGGGGAACCGTTAACATTTTAATTGTTAGTTGTCAGATATATGTACTACCTCATTCTAAACTACCAACACTGCATTTATTACTTTCTTTTATTCCTGGTAAGAAGAAATATTGCGATCGTGCCACATTTTCGAAATTGGGTTTTCACCCGAACGAAAAGTAACAGGAAGCTCAAACTTGGTATGCTCTTTAGGTCCTATCACCGCATCAAACACGAAGATTCCTGGTAAGATTCATCCACCGGAAGTACAAGTTTCCGGACTTGTTTTTTTTATTTTAACGTGATTTTTTTTTAAACCTGCTCCAACGATTTTCTTTAAACTTGGAATGGTCGCTGCATAGATAAAAACGAATCACTTTTATTTGAAACATTTTTCTGAAAAAAATTGATTTTAGAACGATGTTTGGGTTGGTCTGTCTGTCAGTCAGTTTAATTATATATTTGGTGGCTGTTGGTTTTGACACAGAGTGCTCCACATATGGCTGCTCAGGTAGGCAAGTAAAATCCTCATCACCATTTTTATGGCCTGCACATTGTAATGTTACAATTTCAAAGAAAATTATTTCTTGATTAAGTTTTTTTTTTAATCCAATCAAAACGCAATTGTAGCATCTAGTAAGTTTGCACTTCCGGTTATCTTAGCATTCTGACCGAAACATTCGTGTCAGTACTTAATGGTGGTAGCTAAAAGAAATATGATTTTCTTCGTTTCTAGATTTTCGTTTTGATATATAAAAAAAACTATTCGCTAAAAACTTATACATTACGTATTGAGAGGACCTTAAACCTTGTATTTCCGGTGAAAACTCCATTTTGAAAAACTCGATACATTCGCAGTACTTCCTGTTACAGCAGTAAGAGGAAGTAAAAAGTTGCTGATGAAAAATTAATGAACGAGTTCATGGGTAAGGGAAATGTAATATTTACAAAAAGGAAAATTCAATTACAGCAACTTGTGCATGTAAAATGTGAAAGTTGCGGTAAACAGGTTATGATATATATATATGTGTGTGTGTGTGTGTGTGTATGTATGCGTGTATATGAGGTTAGACATGGAAAGAGTGTTAATGAGCAAGAATGGGTTTGATTCGTTTAACTTTAGCACTGTTTAATGTTTCGTTGTTCATTTGTATGTTTGCTTGTAGAGGAGGCACTTTGTTTTGGCAATATGACTTAATGAATGAATTGAAGTGAACGTACGACGGCCCGGGAGCATGGAAACAACGGCTGAAAGTGAGTTTTGAAGGTAGTCGCGGTTGTTGAGGAGGGAGGTTGAGTGTAGCTGAAAACAGACCTTAGCCGCCTTCAAAACACAAACATCTCAGTGAGCGAGAGAGAGCGAGAAAGTGAGTAAAAGTGAGTTTTAAAACAAACTCCACTGTCGGTTGGAGTGTGTACTTAGTTGGTTTGGAGCACACTTTGCGTCTGTACCGTGAATACTAAAGCAATGTGAAGTGGGCAGGTTTACCCTCTCCTCCACCGCCATGCCCGCTTTCAAACTCACTCTCTGTTTTAACTATTATATCACTTCAATTGTTATAACATTTCGCTTGTTAGGATAAGCCGTGGCAAAAAGTAAACCATGTGCCCGGAAAACTAAGAACTTTCCCTTTTCGTCTACCTTTCCACCTATCTTCTTCTAAGTACCCCAGTTTTCCACAACTAAATATTTACTGATCTACAGTAACTTTCATTCCAGCAAAACAAACATAAATCTGAAAGATAGAAAATTATGGTCATTTTATTTTTACTGTCACTTAAGTAGGCACCTTAGTACCATATTGGCCAATTTTAGTTTTCACAGGCAATACATGCCTTGAGATTTGGCAGGCAATACATGCCTTGAGGCTTGGCAGGCAATACATGCCTTGAGGCTTGCTAAGTTTGAAACACTCACATGACTTTCACTACCTGTAGTTAATACAGTATTATAATACATAAATTGTCTTCACACTTGGAATTTTCTCAGTGTTCAGTCGATCAGTGCATATTAGCGATGGTGGGGAGTTTCATGTTGGCTCTTAACACATAGTGGGTATTTTCCCGGAATATATTCTACGTAATTGTTAGAGGTTTATTTATATGCTGTTTTGGTACTAAATTTAGAAAATTTCTGAAGCAGTTTTTGTGAAAACCTTGAAAAAATTTGAAAATCTATTGTGGAAATTGCATTTCCGGTTAAACGATTTTCTTCAGACATCAAATTCTAGCAATACATTTAGTGCATTTTGACGAGACAATTTAGAGAAAATCTGAAAGTTGCAGCTCCCTCTAAATCCCTCCAAAAATTTGATAGGACTTAAATGTGTGTAGTTAATATGCAAGGATTAAAGAACAGTAGAAAAACTTGGGCTCATTTTTGAGAAAACGGTAAAAAAAAAAGAGAAAAATAAGTAAAAAACAATAAAGTCGCTCTCCAATTCGTGGATTTTGATTGAAACTTCTTGTTCACTGTGGTGGTGGTGGCATCTGAAGGAGTATAAAGTTTAAGCTTTGAGACATTCTGTTCAATTTCTGAGTAAGTTACTTTCTTTAACTTCGGTAATCGTGTGAAATTTGAAATGACGAGTTTTTATTAGAAATACAAGATTTGAGGTCCCCTGAGCCCAAAAAAGTAGTTTTTTTTAAAAATTGTCTGTGTGTAAATGTATTTCAGTTTGTTTGTGAACAATAGAGCTGCAAAATGAAAAGTCGCAGAAAATTCAATTGACATTCCGTGTGGCTGTCACCATGGGATCCGACAGGAACTTTCTTGTCAGAATTCCTCAACCGGAAGTTCCCACTTTACTGAATGGATTTTTCAGTTTTTTGCGATTTTTTTCGAAAATGGTCGCACGATTTTCTTGGACTTACTATATCGACTATACGCACAAATAACTACAACTTTTATTAGAAACATTTCTTCGGAGTTTTAGGGGATGGTCAGTTTTAGGGAATGGTTAGAGTAAGGATTTCCTCTAAAATGTTATTTTAGTTTATTACATAGTATTTACTATCATCTAAATAATATTAATTAGAATTGAATATGTTATGAAAGTTTTGAATTTAAAGAAAATCTGGTTGACCGGTTTACTGAAGTTATTTCAGTTTTCTAGGATCCCCCCCCCCAAACACCGACGGATTTCATTAAATTTATAAACCCTCTTTGAATACAGAGACATCACATTTGTTCTGAACATAACTAGAAGTTTTGGGGGGAAGGGGAAGTGTATGGTTGTTCTCAAAAAAAAAAAAAAAAAATCATTTTATTAAGTTTAGATTCTGCAATTGATGTAAAATTGATGGCAGGTAAACATTATAATTTTGAAGAAAATTTGTCTGTGTAAACTGCAAAGAGAATTCACACCAGGTTTTTTTTTTTTTTTAAACTTAGTATACCATCTCCCACACATAAGTAAATGTCTGTTACTTTTCATTGAAACAGTTATCTGGGAAATTCAGTTTTTAGAGACATTTTGTCGAATCCATTACGTAAAATACTAATTGTAGCATTTGTTCAATGATATAGGCGCTGTTTTCTGGACCACAGTGCCAGAAACTTTCAATTAGTTTCTGCTTTGAATAGATACGTGTAATCCTTGCCACCTCTATATTTATTTTAGAGCAAATGTTGAAAATTTTAAGGATTTGAAGAAAATTGATTAATTTCCCAGTTGCATTATCTACAGTAATAGAGAGTCGTCTGAATCACACAACATATTAGATTTGTTTTTTCAACGACCTGGAATTTACCGGAGGTTATATTTTTTCAAAGCAGTTGTCAATTACTTAAATTATGACCTACTATTTATAGTATAGTTTCGCGGATTTGTTTTTGGACAAAATGACTGTGGGTAAACATCGTACAAAATTTACCAGCTGATTTGATACTGTACAAAACATATAGATTAATATCTCCTCTTTAGTTGTTACGGGAACACTATATTGTTTTCTGAAAGATTAAGTAACAAAAAAAAGATTTTCCGAGTGTTACTCTCTGTAGAGATGATAGGACACGATATAGAAAACAGAGGCAGATGTGTACGTTCACAAAATATCCACATTGACACTCATGATTGGCCTAGTCTTGGGTGTCATAGTGATGTGAGGTTGACTTTTAGTTTCACTATCTATTTTAACAAAGCGAGAGAGCGTTGTTGTCTTCGTTGTTGTTTGTTGTTACAATTGTTGATACTAGAGTTATAGAAATATATAGCGCTATGTAGAAGTAGAGAACGTATGGCTGGTTGAACTCTGTGCATGTGAGTGTGATGGTGATATTGATCTCATAATACGTACGGCAAACTTCTAATAATATGCACATGTTGTGATAATAATCTCCCACGCCATGATTTTGAGAACTGTGAACACACTCACACAGCTGAATACAGTTACAGTAAGGCTTTATTGAAAATCACCCTCCCCCCAGATGATCGCCAACACTATCACTGCGTACTGTATATTTTCTGCTTGTAAATCCTTGTTTTCTGCTTCCCATCCACTGTCGGCATTTTCGTTTATGTAATGACATTTCCTAGTTATGCAATTAAACTAGTAAACTTTGAAAAACTGTTCCTTTTTTTAAAAAAATGCTTATTTTTCTCGATTCTTTTTCAGAAAATTCTAAGATCATCTGATATTCTTGGTTGTATGGAGAACTTCTAAAAATAGACATAAGAATTGGCCAGCTATTATCAATGGTAGCTCAAGCTATGCTGATAATTTTGCCAAAAATATTTGGAGGTAGAAAAATCGTCAGTCTGTGCGTATCTATATGTCTCTCTACCACAACTCTCAGAAGGGGGCAATCCGAGGAGCATATCTGGGCATTGGAAGGAGAAGTTAAAGAGAGAGTAGGGCTAGCCCACACGGATTCAAACGCCATTCGAACAACCGTCAACACTCAACGACCATCATTCTCACCCATCACTCTGCCGATCAGTCTCTCGTTCTTATCTTCTCATGCTGTCACATTCTCCCTTTAAATTTTATATAGAGTAAAGTCCTTAATTTTCTTATTCAATTTAAATAGTGCTCAGTAATTCTAGTGTTCAGTTTCCCTCTTCCATCTAAGAGCCCAAAACATCCACCATCGATCTAAAGAAATCAGTTCTTAAGTTGATAATCCTAAAATCCAGAATTACGGCTGGGTCAATTGTAATTAACAAATTTTCTTCTTATATTTTTATTTCTAAACCTTTAATTGGCTTTAACATTACCTAATATCTGTTAGCTAAATACAGGTTGTTTTTTTCAACTTACACTTAATAACTTCACTAATATTATGTAGATGATAGAATTTTAAGTTGTTGGAAATAGCACTTTAGAGGAAAGTTAAGGCTGCAGCTTCCAAAGGAACTACGCGGATAATATAATTTTTCCTGGAAAATTATTTTAAATAAAAGTGATGTGCAGATATATTTGCAGTTAGTATGCAGATATATTTGCAGTTAGTATGCAGATATATTTGTAGTTAGTATGCAGATATATTTGTAGTTAGTATGCAGATATATTTTTAGTTAGTATGCAGATATATTTGCAGTTAGTATGCAGATATATTTTTAGTTAGTTATGAATGAATGAATGAAATGAGTTTATTAATTAAATAAAATAAAATAAATTACATGACACTTCTATAAACAAATAATTACAACTCATAGACATGGAATATATCCGTCTGTCGAGGTCTGTGTTATTAATTACTTTATGATGAATACAATAAGAAAATAATAATAAAAAGATACATAAAAACAAATTGTAATGATATATAAGCTGGACAATCGATACCAGTTAACATATTCACTGTATTGTAATAAAAATGAAATGAAATAAAAGAAAAATTAGAATAACTAAAAAATAAATCTTTATGACAATGACTGCTTGCGAAAAACTAAGGCATGTTGCACAAACTTTACTAACTGGTACCAGTTTACTCCTCTCAGTAAGTAAAGCACTTCCTCCTTGGTACATGAACCCTTGCCTAACCAGCGTACCCTTAATTCTCTCAATCCCTGACATATACCAATAAAGTGCAAGGTATCCTCTTTTTGTTCAAAACTGCAGAGAGGACATATATCAGCACCCTCCTGTTTCCACGGTTTGCAATTCAAATCTAACAGTTCAGCCCTGCACTTAAATATTATACTCATGGCTCGTCCGTCAAACTCATTATTTATATATGGGGTATACATACTGAGAGCGCAGAGTTCTGAATATAGACTGAATCTCGACTCTAAACATCTTTTAAAATTATAATGTTGCTCTGACTCTTCTACAAACTGTCTAACGGTTCTTAATTCTTTCCGTAGCTCAGTAACATTAGCAACATCTATTTGGATGCCATAACTTTGCCCCAGCTCCAACCACCTTCTGTACCAATAAACTTTTTTAGAAATAACTTCTCTGGCCAGAATATGAGGCAAACGAAAAGCAGGCAATTCCAAAACCTTTGTAACATAAGCAAAGTGGACTTTTAGCGTATGGGAATAGATTGAATTAATACCCGTTTCGTATGCCAGAATATAGTTGGGAGCATATTTCGGCAATAAAAATACTTTTCTGATAAACAGCCGTTTTAATTTCTCAAGCTGGTCGTATGGCTCGAAACCCCAAGCTTGGCTGCCATAACTTATTATCGCTCGAGACACCGATTTATATACCTCCAATTTGGATGAATAAGGGATATCCTTTTTCATCATAAAACCGTGCCAAGCTGCATTCAAACCAAACTTCGCCTGACTCACCCTCTCCGAGAAGTGGCGGCCGAGAGATAGTCCGGGGGTAACAATTACCCCCAAATATTTGTACTCCTTCACCACTTCAACAAGTTCACCTCCTAGCCTCCATTTCTCATACTTAGACGGTCTACCCCCATTTCGAAAAACCATAATTTTGGATTTGGCAAGATTTATGCTCAAATTCCACGCCTGGCAATACTTTTCCAAATTATTAATCATTCTCTGCAGCTTTACTGGGGAGGGTGCCAAAATGACCACGTCATCCGCATACAAGAGACATCTTATATTGACACCCCCGATCTCTATGCCTTCCCCAATATTATCATGTAAATCGTTTAGGAATAACGCAAATAAAAGAGGACTTAACAAACACCCCTGTCTTAAACCAACAGACGTATCAAAGAAATCTGTCAACCCTTCTTTATGGAACACGGTAACTCTTGTGTTAGTATATAAACTTTTAAGTACAGTAACGAATTTGCGAGATAAGCCCAGGTTAAATAATTTGAAGAATAATGCCTTCCTATCAATGCAATCGAATGCTGCTTTGAAGTCTATAAAAAAGGCATACAATTTTTGACGCTTTTTCGACAGGATAACCTTAACAATACTAAATAATGTAAAGATATGATCAGCTGTCGAATAACCGGGGCGGAATCCAGCCTGATACTCATTAAGAATGTTGTTTAAATTTACCCAATTCCATAAACGGTTCAATAAAATTCCCGTGAATAATTTAGATACCACGTTAATAAAGGATATCCCTCTAAAATTTTCCACCGATTGAGTATCTCCTTTCTTATAGAGGGGGTACAAAACAGACTCAGAGAAACTCTTAGGTACCATACCGATATCGAAAAAATAGTTAAAAATACTTAATAGTTGAGCCAAAACACAATTCGGCGATTTTTTTAAAAATTCGTAAGGCACAGAATCAAGTCCAGGGGCTTTATTATTATTGGCTCTACTTAGCACGAATTCGAGCTCCCCTAAAGTGATACTTTTATCCAGTTCAATATCTGACCAATCGGGCTCGGCATAATGCGTTAATGGGGCAGATAACTGGGGGTTCAGCAACTGATTAAAATAGTTTTTGAATTGTTCACCGCTTATGTTATACTCTTTATTAAAATTTTTGCATTTAAATTGCTTTATTAGATTCCAGAAATCTTTAACATCATTTATTTTTTTCAATTTTTCTCTAACTGACTGATAATATTCTTTACGTTTTGATTTGCAAAGTTCCTTATACTCATAATTCGCCTTAAGATACATCTGTTTAGTATATATATTATTTCGCTTTCTAAAAATATTTAAGAAACTGTAGGACCTATTACGGTATTTCTGACATTCACCGTCAAACCAGTGCTGTTTACCAATTTTTTTATTTTTATTCGCCTGCTTCCCATAAAACGCACAATCCACAATATTATTTAGTAATACAGCTAATTTTGTTTCGTAATCATTAAATTGTTCGAAATCGATACATTTTACTTTATTCTCTATTTTTGCCTGAAAATATAAACCATCCTGGGGGGACCAATACAATCTATGAAGCTGAGGTTGGAGGGATCTACTTATATTAGCATTATTGAACATAATTTCAATAGTCACTTCAATTGGCATATGTTGTGTATAAATCTTAGGGAGAACTTTAAAATTTTTAATCATATTTAAAATTGAAGCAGAGGCACAGCAAATATCAATAACGGAGTTGCCTCTCTCCGAGATGTACGTGAATTCACCGAAAAAATCATTATCTGTACGGCCATTTAATATAACCAATTCGGAATCATCACACATCTCTAAAAATGCAACTCCTCTACTATTCAAGACCTTATCCTTTGACTGCCTGCTACAATTGGCAATACATTTCTCTTGAGCCATACAATCCGGAATAACCTGCCTTTCCGCTATCCTTACGTTCATATCCCCTAATAGAACACATTTTTCGTTTAATGTGGAAAATAAATTACTTAATTTCGCAAAATCACAATCCCAAGTGCAATAATTTAGGTAAACGGGAATTATATAGAATTTATCGTTGTCAATTAACACCTCGATAACTCTCCAATCATCCATTTGAATAAATTTACAATTCACATTTTGAAGTAAACTAGTTTTAATCCCCAACAGTATGCCCCCGCTAGCACGTCCTTTAATTTTTGTTTTAATTGCTCCTATCCAATTAAAATGAAATTCATTAAAAAATTTTTCAAATTTACAACATTCCTCTTTAAGTAAAAAAGTTTCGTAAAGTGCTATTATATCGTATTCTTTAATAAAATTAAAAAAATTGTTACAAATAACTTTACTAGCAAGGCCAGCAATATTAAATGAAAGTATTTTTAAATCAAAATTTACCTTATTTTGTTTTGATTTTGTTTTGTTGACCTGACAGACAGTGTTATATCATTTAGAATTATTTTGTTTATTAATAACATCGCGTAAAGGCTGTGCACTGGATCCCCTCTCTTGGTCTTCTCTCTTCTCTCGCTCTTCTCTTTGCTGTTGTTGGTTAGATTCTCCTCTCTCTTCAGTTCTCTTCACTTCCATCCCCTCTTCTTTTATTAACTTATGGATTACTGATGTAAAATCATAATTAGTTAGTTCTTTTAATTTTTCAATACCATTACTTTGGCCAAATAATAAACCATATTCTTCTCTCCAAATAAATTTATTGTCATTAACGAAAATATTATTATTAAAAACAGATATACGTATATTTGAGCTGACATCTTTAATACATCTTCTCAAATATAATAACTTTCTTCTGATTTGCCTCTGCAACAATGTGAGATCTCTTTCTATTGAAATACCTGTTCCTTTTAGCATCTTAGTGTTTTTTAAAATACTGTTTATCTCCAATTCTTTAGAGAACTCTGCCAAAATGAGTTTTTTGTTTGAGTTTCGGCTTCCTAATATTCTGGCGTGATTTATGGATAAATCTTCAGATAATGCAAAGGTATTAGTACAAAATTCTTTTACTTTCTGTAAACAATTATCAGAGTTGCCAAACTCAAGCCCTTTAAAAATTAACTTTTTTCTATTTAGTTCTCTCTGAATGAATTCTATCTGACTTGTTAATTGTTTATTTACCTCCTGCTGCTTTTTCAGTTCATTTTTCAACATTAAATTTTCATCTGATAGTTGATCTATTCTATCTGAAAATTTAGCAATATCTTCTTTTGTTGCCACTTTTTCTAGTTTTTCCTCCATTTTATCCATTTTCCTATCAATTATCTTACTGAAGCATTCCATTAGTTCATTCATCGTTAACGCAGTAATTCTCTTATCGTTTAACTGTGTATCGGTATTTTCACTTTCTTTAGCTTCCTCAGTCAGTTCCGGCGAGCTGTGGCATCTAACCCTTTTATTTCTATCCATTGTTGGAGAAAAATAACTATCTAATTTTTTACTCATTTTCTTTAATAATTGCAATAACTTTATAAAAAAAAAATTCAAATGACCTTGAACTGCCCCCTCCAGTCACTGTAAGTTCCAGTGCACTAATACTTGCACCTTCGCCAATTGAATATCAGTAAGTTTTACAAGTTTAATTTTATCTATTACTCACTTGTTATTAGCTTTTTAGCACCAACTTTTTCACAATATTATTCTTAATACCTTGGAAATATTATTTACAAAAAAACAGTATCAAAAACCACCTTTTTCTCGAAAAAAAAGCAAATTTTTTGAGTTCAAACACAGATAGATATGACCTCTAACAAGGCACAACACAGACTCCTATTTTTTGCAGATATATTTGTAGTTAGTATGCAGATATATTTGTAGTTAGTATGCAGATATATTTTTAGTTAGTATGCAGATATATTTGCAGTTAGTATGCAGATATATTTTTAGTTAGTATGCAGATATATTTGCAGTTAGTATGCAGATATATTTGCAGTTAGTATGCAGATATATTTGTAGTTAGATGCCGATATATTTGCAGTTAGTATGCAGATATATTTGTAGTTAGTATGCAGATATATTTGCAGTTAGTATGCAGATATATTTGCAGTTAGATGCAGATATATTTGCAGTTAGTATGCAGATATATTTGCAGTTAGTATGCAGATATATTTGTAGTTAGATGCAGATATATTAGCAGTTAGTATGCAGATATATTTGCAGTTAGTATGCAGATATATTTGTAGTTAGTATGCAGATATATTTGTAGTTAGTATGCAGATATATTTGTAGTTAGATGCAGATATATTTGCAGTTAGTATGCAGATATATTTGTAGTTAGATGCAGATATATTTGCAGTTAGTATGCAGATAGATTTGCAGTTAGTATGCAGATAGATTTGCAGTTAGTATTTGTAGTTAGTATGCGAAACTTATAGAAGATCATGGACTGTGACTTTATCACTTTGTTGGCTGTTGAGCTAAATCAAAAGAAGGAAGTAATTACGATCGGTTTTTAAATTTTTTATATTGAGTTTTCGCCGCAAGTACATGTTTGTAATAGGTCCCTTAAAAGTTCAAATATGATACCAACCAGACCGAGAAAGCGATTGGTTACATTGACAAATATTTGATTAAATTGAAAAATATCAGTCACACGACTTTCCCTCCCTCTAATCAATACAATTTAATCCAGAAATTTTCTATAAAATTGCAACGTTACAATGTTTAATTGGGCTGGCCATAAAAATAATGGTGGAGATTTCACTTGTATAACTGAGCGGCTTTATGAAAAGTGCTCTATGTCCAAAACCAAGAAAGCTTGTGCAAATTTAAATTTACACAAGCTTTATTGGGGGGCAGACCCCCCCAAAACCCCTCTAAAATCAATTTTTTCAAAAAAAAAGTTTCTAATAAAAGTGAAATATTTATATTTATGCACCAAGCATTCCAAATTTAAAGAAACTCGTAACCGAAAATTCAAAAAAAGTCGAAAACCTATTCTATAAAGTCGCATTTCTGATTAATCGATTTTCTATTATCAGAGTAGGAGGTCAAAGCGTCTATTATACTATCATGGTGCTTTAAAGGAAAGTATTACGCCACTGTTCCTTTTTTTCTTTTCTTTTCAATTGAAAACTTGATGTGTTGAAATCGTTTTTACCAAAATTCCCCCCTCCCCCAGAACTCTCTAAAAAATAAATTTTTTCCGGAAAATGTTTCAGATGAAAGGGTGAAGTATATATGTGTGTGTAGATAGTTTACGAAGATTGAAGAAAATCGTTGAAGAAAGCCGTTTTTGAGAAAAGCACGAAAAACTGAAAAAAAAAATCACTAAAATCGTACGTCCATTTCATAGATTTTGCCCGAAATCTTCGTGTCTGACCGTAGTAGTAACTAAACGGAATACCAAGTTTGAGCTTCTAGCGACTTTCTTTTTCGAGATATTCTGTTAAGACCCAAATACAAAAACCATTCGATAAAAATATCTGTTTGTATTCAGGGGCCCCTGGAAACATGTATTTGCGGTGAAATCTCAATTTCGCAAATTTGATGCAATCGCAATACTTCCTGTTGTGGCAGCAGTGAGAGGAATTACAAATCTATACTCCGGAAATGTAAAGCTTACATACTTAACACATAAATATGCCTATCAATTTAATTTCAAAGCTTTTCATCTAGAAAAATTGATTTAAGCTGTGTTCTGTGAAACGTTATATTTCAAAAGGTTTTGGGGTTTGATCAAAGCGCTGTCTTCTGGATTAGAATATAATCATATTCAAGTACTTGCTGTGTGCTGGGGAGATATATTTCCCCCACCACTACTGCATTTATGTTAGGGACCATCTAATCTGTTGTTTCTCACGATTTTTGTTTTAAGCTTTTTAATACGTCAGTAATTAAACTCTGCAGGGAAAGCCCCCCCCCCCAATTTTGTTTTACTGCTACCACTGTAATTCCACTTTACCCTTTCAATGGTAAAGGCGAACTTTAACTTCATAAAAAATGTTTTACCATGTACGGTTTAAGGGCCGGAACTTGAAACAGAAGAAGAAATTAGAGGTTTTATTACAAGGAATATTATAAGAACATTAAATTTAGTTCTGAAGGCAGAAATGTGAAGGACTACTTTTTCTGGGTGGGTGGAAAGGGCCCTTGATGACATTGTTCTAGTCCTTTATCTCTGCGGGAGCAGCGGAGCGAGAGACCCCCCCCCCTTGGACCGTTTTACTATTCTTGTACACCATTCTGGGCGGCTGGGTGCTCTAAGCGCGCACTATGGTTATAACGGCTACTTTTTTGCTAAATATTGTCCTAAATTCCAGGCTGGGATAGTTTGTAGTTCTCCTCTTCTCTGGCCATTTCCCTCCCCCCTAAAAGGTCCCAACATCTTAACAAAAAAACTACACTGTTACATCTACAATATAGTTATTATCCAACAAACAAGAGGTCACACGGTTAGGGTTTCCAACCTCAAACATCCTCAGTGTATAATAATAGAAACATCTGATTTGAAACACTCACACTGCAGAACCCAATACAGGCCTGGCTGACAAATTTTCATAAAAGATGGAATTTATATTAAAGAACTTTATTTTAAGCAGGATCCTGGAGTCCGAAATCCGAGAGAGGAATTTCTCCCAAAATCTATTTTCTGTTGAGGAAAATCTTTAAAGCCGTATTTGAGAAAATTACGAAAAACTGATAAAGAATTCATTCGACAATGTGCGTATATAACATATAGTTAGTGTGCGAAATTGTGATCGTTTTTGAGAATGCCATGAATTGTGATCGTTTTTGAGAATGCCATGAATTGTGATCGTTTTTGAGAATGCCATGGATTGATAAGAAAAAAATCAATAAAGTCGCTTTTCGGATTTCGACCGACATCTGTGAGCCGCCTCTTCTCGTGTTAGTGTCTTGCAATACCAAATTAGAGCTTCCTGCGCTTTCTTTAAAATTATTTCTATTTTTTAGAGACCTTTCTCACATACACATATATACATATACATATATATATATATTTTGTTTTGTTTTTTAAATTTAAGGCGGGTCAACATCTATGGTCATTGGCGCCAGAGAATTCTCAGTGCACTGCCGGCCTCAGGACAGTGTTCTCTCGTTCCACACAACACTGCCCATCACGGACAGTGAGCTGGAGAGGCTCAAGAAAGAAAAAATCTTAAGGTAGCACAGTGGACTCGAACCCGGGTCCTCCGCGTGGGAGTCTAGTTCGCTAACCACTTATGCTATTCCCTTCCCTTATGTATATATGTATATATATCACACCAATTGCTAAAAACATTTTTATCCGGGGCTCAGGCTCTTTCTAAAACCCATTATTTCCGATAAAAATTCGAGTTTTATTACTAATGTAGTCATATATAATATGACTAATATTTTATATATATATACATACATAAAACCCTGTATGTTGATCTCGAAAATCATTTTTCTCTGGAAAAAAGTTGCCCGCAGAAGTGATAATGTATGTAGGAAGTATAGTAGTATAGCAAGTTTAATAAATCTTTTTTGGTGTTATTATGGATTTCCAGAAAACTAAAAAAAGTGACACCATTACAATACTTCCTCTTACTAACGCTAAGTTAAAGTAAAAAAATATTGTTCATTAAAGTCGCACAACCGGTCCACCGATTTTTTCATTGAACTCGGAATTTTGGCAACACATTTTTTAATATCTGTTATTTTATCCGTCATAGCATGCATTTTATTCCTGACCGGTTTCGGATTTTCATCCATTGTCTGAGCAGATTCACCAAGTTCGTTTAGAGAGTCCACTTCAACGTAATGTTTTTGTACACTCACAGTTGTTGGTTACACCCGCCACATATATACAAACCAACAAGTGTGAGTGTACAAAAACATTACGTTGAAGTGAACTCTCTACACGAACTTGGTGAATCTGCTCAGACGATGGATGAAATCCCAAAGCCAGTCAGGAACAAAATCAATATACATGCTACGAAGGATAAAATACCAGATGTTATCCAGAATTGCGGACCCACCCACATTTTTAATGCTAATTAATTTCTTACATAAATGAAAATGTAGGAATCTCCGGGGAAATATTTGAACTAAAAGTCGTAGCTGTAATATGTACATATAGATATAGAAAAGGCTAAAAAATCCAGTCAGTAAAGTTGTTACATCCTGTCAGGAATTTTGCCATGTAACATTCTAGTGATTTCCAGATTGAACATCAAGTTTGAACTTTCTGCGATTTTTCATTTTTATGCTTTGCTGTTTACATACATTCACACACACACGCACACACACACACACATACATACACTTACATTTATTAAAAATCACTTTCTCGGACTCAGGTTACCTCGAAAGTATATTACCGGTGAAAATTCGATATAGAAGATTTGACACGATCGCAATACCTCCACTTACTAGGAGAAATTAAAAAGACAACCATTGCGGATGCTGGCTGTAGAATTGAGACGAAGAGAGAGGAGAAACAGGGAGATAGTGTAAACGAGAGAGAGTTAACAGACTGAAGTACTTTCCGGTTACAGTAAAACTAAACTTGTAAAATTGTTTGTGCTTGGCGAACTTTTCTTTTTTTAGGAGTGGGGAGCAAACAGTGGTGCTATCTAGTCGGGCATACTAGCCGAATTTCATCAGGGAAAGGAGTTTTTAAGTCTGGTTAACTCTTTGCTGTATCAGGTGTCATAACCTTTTTTTTTTCGTATCGTGCTGACAGTAACGGCGACACATAAACCCTTAGCACCGCCCTCTCACGTCTCGTTAGTATCATTAAAATTTTTCCGTTACCAAATTTGCGCCTTCTGTTTATATAAACTTAATTACAAGGCTCGCTTTTTTATTTTAACTTCTTCTTTTTGTCTGTTCTGCTCATTAAAAAATAATATATCTGGTGTGAAACACTCACACGACTTTCCTTTACACTAATTGATACAATTTAATCGAGAAATTTTCTTTTAAACTTGCAACCTTATATATTTAGTTGGGCTGACCATAAAAATGCTAATGGGGATTTTATCTTATACCTGAGCGGCCTTATGTGGAGCACTCTATGTCAAAACTAAGGAAACTGGTGCAAATTCAAATTTAAACTGACTGACAGACAGACCCCAATAATAACCCTCTAAAATCAATTTTTTCAGAAAAATGTTTCAAGTAAAAGTGATACGTTTTTATCTATGGAGCAAGCGTTCCATGTTTAAAGAAATTCGTAATAATAATAATAATAATGTTTTATTTGAAACAAAAAGTAAATACATTTTTTCAGAATAAAAAAACATTCTACGGCATGGAAATTCCGTCTGCCGGAGGGTTAACGCAAAAAGTGAAATTACATTTCGAAAATTAAATTAATAATAAAAATTAAATAAAATAAAATATACACTACAGTAGCACACAGTACATAAATTACAACAAAAAATAGAAAAGTAAAATAAAAATTGACAGCTTGAAAAAATGAAAAAGAAATAGAAACAGAATAATAAATACAATAAAGAATAATAGATAAATACTTGCTAATCTAAAGACTATAAAGGAAAATTATACATGCTTTTGAAAAAAGAAAAGAAAAATACATAAATAGATTCTTTATATAAGAAAAAGCAAAATATATAAATAGATAGAATAGAAAATAAGGAAACTGAAAAATAACTTATTAAATGGCAAGAATGAAAAATTAAACAAAGAAACAAAATTTAAATTATCTAATATATTTGTAAGAAATATACTCAAGCCTTGAAGGCAATAAGACTGTGATGGTCAAATCATACGACGGCGATAATGCCACGCATGTCGCGCAAAGTCGATTAAACGTTTGCAATCTCTCTCGGAAGAAGCATTAAGAAAGGGGTATCATTGCAGTTGCAGGAAAGGGGCTAAGACCAAGATACCGCACCCGCAATTCACTAAGAGCAGTACATTCGCACAAGAAATGATACAAATCCTCTCTCACAAACGGATCACAGAGTGGGCAGTTAGCATCGGGACTATCAAGCCATGGTATGAAATTTAAATGTAAAAGCTCACATCTGAGCTTAAACAACCATTTCAAATCATTCAAATTAAAAGCTAAATGGCTCTCAGCCTCAAAACAAAAAAGTTTAACATCATAATTAAGTTCTTTGTACAAGAGAAACCTATCAGAATCTTGAGCAAGCCGGACACATTGTTCAATATGCTGAACCTTAATTGTATTTAACAAAGTACTCAACTGATCTTGCCAGAGAGAAACCTGATCCAGAGAACTATCAAACCGACAGGAGTATCTTAGCGCCAGCTCACGCCAATGCCTGAACCAAAAAGCATTCTTATTAATTACCTCGATTGCGAGAATCCGAGGTAAACGATGAGAGGGAAGATTTATAACCTTTAGACAATATCTGAAATGTAAATTTAAAGTAAACACTTTGAGAAGATCCAAAGAAGATTCCAAGTAAATCATGTAGTTAGGTGTGGAGGAAGGCAATGAAAACAACTTTTTCACGAAAAACCGCTGAAACATCTCTAACTGCTCATACCTTTGAAAACCCCAAACCTGAGCCCCATAGCAAACAATGGAACGTAATGCGGCATCAAACACTTGAATCTTTGCATGAAGAGGTATCAATTGCTGAGCAATGAAATTCGACCAGTTCCTATTAAGAGCTAATTTAGCTACTGAAATTCTTTCTTTCAGATGGTATTCCAGGGAAAGGCGAGAAGAGAGCATAACGCCAAGATACTTATAAATATTAACTACTTCCACTGGCTCACCCCTGTACCTCCACCTATCTGCAGAAGCCAGCCTACCCCCCTTTCGAAAAACAACAATTTTGGATTTTTCAAGATTAACAGTCAAATTCCACTGTTCGCAATAGTTCGCCAACAAATTAATGTTTCGCTGCAAAGTAACACGGTCCTCCGCGAGAAGAACGATGTCATCCGCGTACATCAATACGCTGATACGACGACCAGCAATACGTACCCCACCCTCAAGTACCTGAGGCAGGTCATCCGAAAAAAGTGCAAAAAGAAGGGGACTCAAAATACATCCCTGCCGAACCCCGCATTCAACAGGAAAAAACTCGGAGATACCCTCTTTACCACGAACAGCCGATTCAGCGTCGGAATACAGACTTTTTAGAATGCGTATAAATTTTGTTGAAACTCCAAGATTAAACAACTTCAAATATAAAGCCTTCCCTGGAACACTGTCAAAAGCGGCTTTAAAGTCAACAAAAAAAGAATATACTTTATTACCTCTTTTAAGAAATTTAAGCTTAATAATGTTTAACAAAACAAACAGGTTGTCGATTGTAGAATACCCTCGCCTGAACCCGGCTTGATATTCACTGAGCAAATCGTAATTTCTAACAAAGGATTCCAATCGCTGAAGCAGAAGTCCAGTGAAGATCTTAGCAGAAGCGTCCATTACCCCTGTAATTCCGGACATCATTAACATCCCCTCGTTTGAAAAGCGGAAAGATGATGGATTTACTAAATGAGGTTGGGGTTACGCCAGTTTCAAACATGAAATTAAATAAAGATAAAAGACTATCCAAAAAAGTATCAGGCGCATACTTATAAAACTCATAAGGCACTCGGTCTGGCCCAGGAGCTTTATTATTTTTTAATTTACTGACAACCGTCTGTAACTCATGGAAATCAAAAGGGAGATCCAAAGTACTTGAGACAATATAAGGCTCAGCATACAAAACTGACAACGTATCCCCAGGAGGGGTAAGTAAACCATGGAAATAAGTTACCAAATCCGAAATATCAACATTATTACCGCAGATAAAGTTTTTACGTTTAAAATGATTTGTTAAATGCCAAAACTCTCTGAAATCTTTTACAGTTTTAAACTCGTCCGTTACCTTAGAAAAATACAGTTTCTTCTTTCTGATACTCAACTCCTTATAAGCTATATTTGCGAGTAGGTAACTAGATTTGACAAGATCGGAACTGGTATTACGAAAAAGATTTAATAGAGCAAATGATTTGTTTCTTGCCCGAAGACATTCCCCATCAAACCACTCCTTTTTACGATTATTTTTGATATAGTGAGATACATTAGGTGTTATAGCGGAACTTTTAATACAATTCACTAAAATATTTAAAAACACTTGACTATCCGACGGATAGTATAGAATATTTTTAACAGCCATCTCCAAAGAATTTCTATAAGTATTCAAGTACATATCAGACCAAACTATTTGGGGTAATAAGGGCAGAACAATATGGTTCGACATTTCTGTAAGAGATATCTTTAAAAAAAGTGGCAGATGGTCAGAGAACAATTCAGCTAATACTCGAAAATCCAAAACACAAGAAATATAATCAATAGGGAAGCAGACAAAATCAATAACAGAGGAACCGGTATTAGCAATATATGTAAATTCCCCATTTATATCTCCAGGAACTCGCCCATTCAGAATTACAAAATCATGGTCATCACACAAATAAAGAAGTTTTGATCCCTTTCCATTAAGAACTCTATCTTTGGAACTTCTAGTCAAATGAAAATTTGGGTTATCTAAAAATCAAATCAGATGGCAAAGGCTGAGAATCCGCTATTCTAGCATTGAAATCACCGATTAGGGTGAATTTTATATGGGAATTTTTAGAGAGAAAATTAGATAAATTTAGAAAATCTGAATCCCAAGAATTATAGTTCAAATATACAGGCAGGATAAACAATTCGACCTTACTTTTAAGATATATAACATTTACACCATCAATATTAATAAATTTAACTAAATAATGAGAAAGGGTGGAACTGATTGCATACAAGCTACCACCCATTGCACGACCAAACCGTGCACGCCTGGTGGCAGCAGACCAACACAGAGTATAACCATCCAAGAACTTGCTATAATAATTAAATTTATCTTCTGTAATGAAAGTTTCTAACAGAACAAAAACATCGTACTTTTTAAGAAAACTTATAAAAGAATTAGAATCAGATAATTTCGATTTCAGGCCAGCTACATTATAACAAATAAATTAGATACTATCAGTAAAACTAGTAGATTTAACTTTCGGCCGGCAGACTACGTTTCCTCAGCTGTGGAGAACCTGAGAAGAAGAAGTCAACGTAGATACCATCGGAATAGGCAAAACTCTTTGAGTAGTAAAATAATCCTTTGCTAGAGAATTAGTCTGAATCGCAGCAATAACAGTATACAGATCTAGACCAAGCAACTCATTAATTCTCCTCACTCTAACTTCATCACCTTGCATTAGGCCATTAGTTGCGCACCAATCAAACCTTTGATTTCCTAGAATAAGGTAATCCCGGACGACCGCAACCTTATGCGACCTTTCAAACGTAAAATTTCCTTTCTGATTAAGAACAATTTTGCTCTTTTTTTCCTAGTTTTCTCAGAGAAGTCCTGATGAACTCTGAATCCGGTTCCTCTCAGCCTCCCCAAAGCGTTCATTATTGACCATTTATCAGAATTACGCACAAAAGAGGTTAAAATCGGTCTGTTGGGCACATTCATACTTCCAAGGGGAAATGCATGCAATTGATCTATATTTATATCTACTTTTAAAACTTCATTGCAAAACTCAGAAATAATTTTTCCAAAGTTGTCCTGATTATTGTAAGTTAAACCCTTGAATATAAGATTATTACGCCGGAATTTGTTATCGATTTCATCCAATAGCTTTTCTGTCTTTGCATTCTCATTTTTAAGAGCAACTATCTCTTTTTTTAAAGAAAGATTTTCATTTTTCAATGAAGTTATTTCATTGTGTAAACTAAGAAAATCTTGTTTAGTGGCCAAATTAGCAAGTTTATCGTCAAGTAAATTAGATAACTGCGTCATAATGAGATCCATATTTAACTGACTGCTCTCTTTGCGGCTAGCCATATCGTTAGTAAACTTTTTACTTTTGTTAATATCCTCAGGAGAGCTCCTAGTTCGTTTTAAGCGACCAGAACTTGACAAGTTACACGGTGAGTCAAGAGAAAAAGAGTGCACTAATTTAGGAGGCATGCATGAGTAGTAGAAAATTGTGAATGTATTAACGAAAGTTCATAAGATATTTTGAAAGTATGAAGAATTAAAAAAACGTAGAGAAATAGTTCAAAACGTAACTTGAAGGCAGAAAAATTCGTAATTTCAGTAGAGAATAGGCTAACATGCATGCATAAAACAGATGTTACCTGAACTTGACCTATATTAATAGGATATTAATAGAATGTCACTTTATAACAGTCAACAACGCATCACAGTAGAGCAGACGGGGTTATGACGTAGTACTGTGACTCATCGTTACTAAGTCCAGTAACGAAAAGGTGAATTTGTTTACTTCACTATACACTATACAGATTTCAGTACTTATCTTTTCACATTAAATACGAAAAAATGGTTCGATAGAATTGCGTAAAAATTCACTTACTATTAGAAACACTATTAAATATGCTGTGTGACACTTTTCAAGAGAAACTAACTCTTTTAACCAAAGAAAAACGTTTAAAAATTGAAGAGCACATACACACTATATCAAAGATGGCGATTACCTCCTCGTTTAAAGAAATTCGTTATAAACGTTTTCAAGAAAATTCCAAAAAACTCAAAAACCTATTATGAAAAATCGCACTTTCGATTTTTTCAAATTTGGAATTCTCTTAATGCTTCTGATATGTAGGTAAAACCATATATTATACTTTAGAGGACAGCATAATACTTGTGTTACCCTCCCCACTACCGCCCAAAAAATAAATTTTCCCGGGAAAATGTTTCAAAAAGTGATTATTTATATGTTGAGATAGCATATGAGGTTTGAAGAAAGTCGTTGGAGCCGATTTCGAGAAAATCCCGAAAAACTGCACACAAAAAAATATCATTCAGTAAAGTGGCACTTCCGGTTGTGGATTTTGCCCGAAAACTTCGTACCTGATGCGGTGGCAGTAACCTAAACGGAATAACAAGTTTGAGCTTCCAGCGACATTTCTTTTGCGAGATATTCTGTTAACATACACACACACACACACACACCACATACATGCGCAAACAGGCCATTCGGTAAAAAACATTTTTCCCTATTCGGGGGATCCCAAACATGTATCCGGTGAAAACTCAATTTCAGAAATTTGACACAATGTATTAGTTTTTCTTTATCAGAAGTGTAGATATGAAACTAGATCTACATTTTTCATTGTACTCCATACAGACACACACAGATATGGTTTATAGTTCATATTAACAAACAAATTCAAGGGACAAGTTATTACAGTATTAATATTATAAATACTTTAAACTAAATAATGAAGATCTTGTTGTGTTGTAGCAATTAACTGTGTAAGTTCCATATCGTGCTATTCATTAGATAACAGTAATATATTAATGGCAATGTAAACTTGAGTTATTATTATACATTATTAGATATATGGTTATAAATTCTGTATATACTTATAAATTCTGTTTATACCCAATTGCATATAATAAAAATAGAGTAAGTGCCTCCTTAAGTTATTAAGAGAGAGATACCGGCTGGCCTCCATATAAATACCATTCATTATTCCATGTACTTAAGAGGGAAGACCTCCTTCCCAAGTCCATTCGCTAACTTACATATAAGAGCTTACCGCCCACTAAGTATACAGAAATACATTTCAACAGTGAAAATATTGATTCCTGGGTCTTTGCTTAGTAAAATCGACAGGAGGTCCGGCAATTGACAAACGGTCAGACGAAGTAAAATGGAAGTGGAAAGAGGTGAGATTGATGGAGGGGATGCGAAATCTATTGAATAAAAAACAAAAATATGAGTAAACCATATTTTACTCCTAGTAAGAGAAGTATTGTAATGGTGTCAAATTTTCTACATCGAGTTTACACTATATATACTCGTTTTGAGGTCTCCTAGTCCAAAAAAAGGGTGTTTTCAAAATGGTTTGTCTTTATGTGTGTGGTGTGTGTGTGTGTGTGTGTGTGTTTGTGTTTGTATGTTAGCCGGAAGCTTAAGTTTTCGCCTTCAATATTGTCTTAAGTATGTTATCATCATCTGTGGTAGTGAAGTGAACTAAACTTTTAGTAAAAATGATCATTTTAGGCCGGATAATTCGAGGCAGTCTAAATCTCCATTAAGCAGTTTTGAATATAAATAAGCGGTCTTTGTTTCTGGCATCGTCTAGCTTCCAATTATTCCAATAAAATTTCTTCTGATAGCCTTCCATTTCTCCTCAGGAAGTAGACAAACTTGTTTTGAAGCCTTTTGATTCTCTTGATGCCCTCAGCAGTGTTTGGAGTCCATATAATCGACGCATATTCGAGCTTCGAACGGACTAGGGCGTTGTAATAAACCAATAGAGCCTTTACATCAACAATTTCTCTGCAGAGCCTCCAAGAAAGCCTTGAAATTTTGGTTGCTTCCCTGCATACACAATCTATGTGGGAACTCAGTGTCACACCTAAGTCCAGAAGGACACTCAAACCTTTACAATTTCAAGTCTCTTGACCTCCATCTCACCTAAATAGTAACTGGCTCTGATATGCTTTTCCTTCCTGTAGAACATTATTACTGAGCATTTATCAATATTCAACTCCATACGATTATCTGAGCACCATTTAAATACATCAGAAAGCTTATTCTGTACTATCATAGAGTTTTCTCTAGATTGCACTTTCAAAAACAGTTTGGAGTCATCAGCAGAAAATAATGATTTAATGTCCTCCAACTTGGCTGGTGGATCATTCATATAGATGAGGAAAAGCCAGGGGCCCACTTTCGATCCCTGGGGAATACCCGAGGTCACCAGTATCTCTCTAGAGAAATTTCCGGCCCGTTTAACAATCTGAATTCTATTCACTAAGTAGGAATGTAACCATTTTAATAGTAAAACATCTACCCCTATTGCTTCTAATTTGGGATCAGGATATCATGAGAAATTCTGTCAAATGCCTTTTTAAAATCAAGGTAGTGGGCGTCCACTTGGGCTCCTTCTTGAATTGCATCGATTATGTACTTCAAAGACATGCCAAATTTGACTCTGTTGAGCGCCGAGGTAGAAAACCGTGCTGTCTATTTGAAAGAAATATGTTGAGTGGATGCAAGTGACGAACAACTAAGGACTCCAAAATTTTACTGCCAGCATTCAAACCAGATATCGGACGAAAATTTTCAATTTTATATATACCTTCCTTTTTTAGAATAGGTGTTACAAAGGCTTTTTTCCACCTGCATGGAAAGATACCAGTCCCAAGGGACTGATTAAAGATAATGTTTAATGGTGTAACTAGGGACTCTTTGCAATGAAAAAGAAAGAGAGATGGAATACTATGCGGTCCAGATCCTGCTTTTAAATTGAGACGGTCATATTCCTCTGTGATCTCGGCAGGAATCACTTGGAAAAAAAAAGAAGTACTAGAACCCCAACTGTAGAAGACAGGCTGAACCTCTGCTCCCACAAAATTAGTGTTCGCTTTTTCGAATTAATTGGCAAAGGCGTTAGCAACCTCGATAGAATCAGAGAGTAGTCTACCAATGCTTTCAACTGATTTCGGAATTACATTTCGCCCCTTATTTTTGATAAAATTCATTAAGTATTTAGTATTTTTTTTAAAAAGTTGTCCAGATTTTTTACAAAAATGATTGTAGTTTATCCGTTGAGTTCATTTCTAATTCTGCAATAGTCCTTATTCGTCATTGGACTAATATCTTTTAAATCTTTTGGTAATTATTATGAATTATCCGGTTGGGGGGGTGTCTATGTTCGTTAGTCCTGTTAGTCTCTTGGTAATCAGGTCAACACTAACTGTGAAGAAGACTATTGTAGTATAGGCGAAACGTTAGACGTGGTCTCAAACCGAAGATTAAGTGTTCTGCTCTGTGAGAAATTAGAAAGACAAGTGTTTCACATCAGTCATATAACTGTTGTTATATAAATGAATGTGATTGGTTTTTATCTGATTTTTTAACAAGCAATAAATGCAGCAGGAACAGTTGAAAATATAACCTTGAAAGAATTTTGTGTGTGTAGATCTTATCTATCTTAGGAGTTGGAAGGCCTCTCTCACTTCGAGAGTACATGCTTTTGGCTCCCCATTTGCTTTCACTGGGTCCTTGTATCAATTAACGATTACCAGGAGATATCTTTGATTTCAACATATTTCCTATCAATAATTTTGCCAAGTTTCTCTGAGAAAGGGATCAGGATCATACCCATTTGGGGTAAAATGTTTTCTGAGGAGGAAAAGTTATACAAACGAGAGCATTATCTTCTTTAGCTCAGTATTTTCAGAATTCGTGAACATTTGTAAGAAGAAAATAAAGAACCCCGTCTAAACTGCCAGTACAAGTTTTTCGGTGGTATGATCAAGCCACTACTTGGGTCGCTAAAAATTTAGTCACTTTCACGTAGCTCCAGTACTTTGTGTAATAAAAACTAACATGCATATTTTTGGTTCCCCCACCATATAAGAGAAATGCCATACAATTATAATTTGTCAATTAAAATAACAAATCATTCCTGAAAGGGAAGGTCATGTGAATGTTTCACACCAAATTTTCCCTGTTATACTCTAGTAATTTCTTCGCCAAATATTATTATTGCGAATCAACAAAATCAAGTGTTAAATTAAAACTAGTAATAGAACTTCATTAAGTTCTATAGAATTGTAGCTCTATAAAATACAAAGTTCAGAGTAACGAACTTAAATCCCCTGCCCCCTGGGACAGTTCATTAGCAAATAATAATTATGCTGGTCCATTCAACAGAAGCAAGAGTTTGCGGGAGAAGTTTGGCCTATACCACCAGATCTTTGTGTGGACATAGCTGTACCACTGGCGGCCACTACTACAAGTAATGCCGTACCCAATTACTGCATTCTGTTACGCTACTGGGTAAAATAAGGGACTAAGGTGTTTTACTAAGAGTTTATCTTTGTTTTCTCTTTCTCTTTACGGTAGAGACCCTTTATAACCCTTTACAAGAAGAGAAATGAATAGTGTTTTACAAATTCTCTTACATCCAGCGTCTTTCAACCTTCACAATGTAAAGAGAGGCCGCCCATTCAAAACAATGCATTCAAGTGCAAGAAAATGGAAAGACTTTCTTATTCACTCACTCTCTCGCTGTTCTGCTTTCTCACGCACACATTGTGCCCTTCACAGAACTCTGTAGGTAATTGTAACCGATTTACGACCATAGTACTTCCTATAAAACCCTCCCCAGAAGGAACCTTCCGCTAGGCTATATCTACGACCATTTACCTATATACCATACTACAACAGATAACACAATATCTTCCGCGGTTTTGGCCGTATCCTTCTCTGCCCAGGGCGATAAACAGACCACATTTTCTCACCTTCCCTCTCTGTCTCTTTCTCTTTCCCTTAGTGTTTATTTGGTGCCATCGATAACTTCACATAAAACCGGATATAGCATTTACTATATACCTTCAGAGTGCTTCTACGAATTGCCGCTTCCTTTATTTCCACTTAGATAATCCCGAGAAATAAACTTAGTTATGTAAGGTAATTTGAATTTTCTTTAGTCTATTTTTGTTTTGTTTGTCTATTCTCCTTCACTCTATTCTATTTTCTATCACGTAATAATAGTAATAACAATAATAATAATAATAATAATAATAATAATAATAATAATAATAATAATAATAATAATAATAAGAGGAAAACACATGTACAGTATTGTGTATACTTTACACTTTCTTTTTAAGGAGTTTCCCAAATTGAATTTTCACCAGGAAAACCTGCTTCGAGATACACATAGCAATTATTTTGGCCATCTTGCTTGTTCTACAGGAAAAATTTATGTTATGAAACACTCAAATGTGTCATAGGAATTTTCCCGGAGTATGTTTCCAAAGTTTTAACACTTAATACGTGTAGTTGATATTCCAACTAAATCCAAGAAAACTGACCAAAAAAAAAAACTGGAAAATCTATTTAATAAAGGGGTACTTCCGGTCGAGGAATTTTGACAGATAACTTTTTGTGATTTTTCGTTTTCGAGCTATGCTGTCGCTTGCTTACACATACATATATAAACACAGACCATTTTGTAAAAACACCTTTTCGGACTCAAGGGGACCTCAAAACGTGTATTTCCAGTGAAAACTTGATATAACAAAATTTGACACGATCTGCCTCCTGCTCACGAACTTTTTCTTATTACTAGGAGTAAGTGAAATTAAAAAAATCTGATATGAAACCCTTTCTCTTATCGTAATTTATGTAAACATTAAATTTTCTTCAAACTTGTCATTTTCACTGTATATTTAATTGCTTCAATATTAAACAGATGGGGGAGAACCTATACGATTATTAGAATGATGCGACAGGAAAGGCCTGCTGCTAACTCCCCCAGAACCCCTCTAAAATCAATTTGTATACCACAGGGTTTCCTTCCGAAAATGAAGATTTTAAAATAAGGATAAATCTGGAGTTAAAAATTAAATGAATGAAGAATGAAGTGTTTTGTGATTGTATCATTTTAATTTTTTGCCGCCAAATATATTCTACATTTCCGCCCAGCTGATCAACATTCAAAAATAATTTTTGTGTTTTATAGACAGTATTGTTTTGTAAGAATATTTTTTTTGGTCAGAGTTTACAATGAAAATTTGCCAACAGGGAATTTATAGTATTTATGGATAACGCGCGCGCGCGCAAGAGAGAGAGAGAATTATATCATACCGAACAGATTTTCCAAAAACTAATTCATGAGTTTTTCTTCACGCGCGTGCACACGCAGCATGTACAAGAACGCACCAGATATGAAAATTTAATTTCCTTCATTTTTACGCGTTTTCCTTGTAACGAAATGATGGCAAGGAGGAGGGAAAAGTGGGATTTGGGCCGGATAGAAGGAAAACAAATTTAACTAAACTTTCTCTCGCAATTTTTTTTTTTATATATTTTGTATGTGTGTGTATGGTACACTTTTATCAATGTAACCTGATGATGGGAAGGTTTCACTTGTAATGGCGGCTGTAACCTGTATACTCCCGTCTGTAATCTACATATACCTTGAACATCCATTCTGGTTGCTAAATATTTACTCTGGGTGAAACACACCTTCTATCTCTGCTTGGCCCTATGGTTTACTGTTCCTAGCTCTCTCTTTTTTTGGTAGCCTTTATGGATTGTGCTATTCTATATGACCTATAATAGTATAACTCTACTTTCATTTTTTTCCTTTGTTAAGGTTTTTGTTATAAACTTTTTTACTTTCTCTAATTGCTGTAAACGGAAACAAATAGAAGAATCTATTCAGTAAAGCGATACTTCCGGATGAGGAATTTTGTCAGATAACTTCCTGTCGGATCCGACTGTGAATACCCAATCGGAATATCCAAGTTTGAACTTTCTGCGATCGTCCATTTTCAAGCTATAGTGTTCACATTCACACAACACACACACACAGACACACCCGCACATATTTACCACTTTTTCGGACTCTGGGGGCCTAAAAAGTTCCGTTGAAAACTCGATATGAAAATTTGACACGATCGCAATATTCCTCTTGCTAGCAGCAGTAAGAGGAATTAAAAAGAGTGCTTCCTAGTTTTTCGCCATTTGCTTTTAGAAATGATCCAAAAAATCAGTTTTATTGTTTATACTAGCAAGAGTAATAATATGTTTGGATGTGATAGATAATAGGAGATCTTCGCTGGCTTTAAAAAGGGAATACGCCCCGCAAGGGAAGGTGGACAGACCATTTGTACAAAAGAGCGTCCCTATAGGTAATCCAGTTTTAACACAACAGCAGTTACACTACCACTCCCAACACAATGTTAATATGAAACAGGGCTCAGCGCATCCATAAGCATACTTCTTCTCACCACGCACATTGACACACTGACAACTTGTTCCCTTTACAAACGACCCATATTCTATGTGCCGATAAAATATCTGACATCCAAGGGATTCAGAGAGAGTCAGAGCAGATCCTTAGGCTGTGCAGCCATTCCTCTATATACCGGCACACCGTTTAGATCAGGTAGCCTTGCAGGAGCTGTTCCATGGAATATTCCGTATGCTGATATGTTTCGTTAAATCTTCTCTAAATTGGTTTCAAAGAATTTCTTACGTTACTTCTAAATAAAGAAAATAACAAGTTTAAATATAAAATGGCTGTAAACTTATTATTGAGGAAAATACTAGAAATATCGAGTAAGGGAAAACTTTGGAAAAAAGAAATAAAAAAGAAAAGAAAAGCAAACTCTATTGGTTAGAAAATTGAAACGATTTTCTCATTGTGTCACAAAGTATCAGCAGTGAGCCACTAGCGCCGTCTAGCCCACACCACCTTAACTATCCGCAGAGAGTGCCATCTTCATGATATACTATGCGGTGATCATTCTATTTACTTTATCTTCCTGTTTCACAGTAGGAGCGTTATTCTTCTTTTATTACATTTCTCATATATATATATATATATATATTACTATCGATATATGTGTTATTTCCTTTTCACAGCTATATTCATTGCCATCGCAAATCGATTTTTAAATATATACATCAATTTGTCTGGGTTTTAAACATTTTCGCTCCACTATTGTCTTATTTTACCCCCTCTTAAGAAATATTAATAAACTCCACCCCTCTGGCGGGACTGTATAGTCCCTTGTCATTATTACTCTAAAGCTCCGGAACAATTAGAGAAAATCCCTAGGGATCTCTCTATTATGTGTTCTTTATCCAGTAACAATAGCACTTAATCTAATTGATGCCCAATTAAATCCTAGTTTAAGTTGAGTTTTTTGTAATCATAGGATATTAATTTGCTGTTTTGGTACTGCTTAATATTTTAAATCACCGTTTTTATGAGAAGCACAATCTTTAGAATAATGCTTAATAATATATCAGTTTTAAAGCGATGATTAGCAGCACTCATTTGTTTATAGGTGAATATTTAAATGGTTTTAGGTGAATAAACCAGCAGAGCCCCAAACTTGTTTGGAACTAGTTTGTGATCAATCAGAGCAATCCGAGGACCTAATCGTATACCACCTGTCCGGATATGTGTAGGTGTGTCGCCTTCACTTGATTCAATTAGAAGGTTTTAGGGTTAAATAATTTTTTTTTAATACACAAAAATCGTTTCCAAACATTCAAATTCATATTAATTACAAATGCTGCGTATGCGTATGTATAATCAGTACTCAGTTGGCAACTAATCACAAACTGCTTGTTGGGACGAACCTAAGGAAAACTTTTAAGTAGCATATTATTACACATAAACTAATAAAAATATTGGTTATGTAACATAATATGTATATCACAAAGTTCCCCCTATATTTAAATTCCATCTCATTATATATTTGATAAATATATCCTGCTGCATTAACAAGAGATCCGCAATGCTGGATAACAATTGGGAGTTTATACGTCGCAGAAGTATTAATGTTGTTCCTGACCGGTTTTGAATTCTCATCCATCGACAGAGTAAGGCTATAAATCCGTGTAGAGAGTGACTACAACTTCATATTTCTGGTTGTATGCGGAAGGTTACAAGGTTATGTTAGTGCGTGGGTGTGTATTTAATAACAAACCGAGAAATTATTATAAATTATGTTTAGACATTAGAAAATGGTGTATAATAGATATGGTGTTTTGTAGTATTTTGTCAAGGCATTTTTAATAGGGAAGGGGATTGGAAATTTCACGGATACATTGTACAAGTAAGAAGAATAGATAAGAAATGTATAAAGAAGATAAAAGGGATGTATAAAGTTAAAAAGCTTCTAAAAAATAAATAAATAACTACTGCAATGCATGCAAGAATATGAAGTAAATTGGTATGTAAGAAGGTTGGTAGTAATTGGTAAATTTGAGATGATATTAAAGTAAATAATTAAAAGAAAGTCAGAATGGATTCGCTTTGTATTTATCATGCTTAAATTGAAATTTCCTCACGTCCCTCCAATTAAAAATACATTGACTATTACAATACATTGACTATTACAGTACATTGACTATTACAATACATTGACTATTACAATACATTGACTATTACAATTTAATTGCTAAGTATTCTAAAAAAAACACCATATCTGTTACACATCATTTTCTAATGTTTAGTCATGATTTATAAACATTGCATTTATTAAACACATATACACATAGTAACATAACCTTATATCCTCCCGCATACAATCAAAAGTGCAGTATGTAACAGAAACATTAAGTTGAAGTCAACTCTCTGTTCGAACCTGATAGCTTTACTTTGACGACGGATGAAAATCCGTACTAGTCAGAAACTACATTAATATGCATGCTACGATGGATAAAATCCCAAATATATCTTATATAAACTTTCAAGAAATCCAATTTCACAATTTGCTGTACGTCACAACCTCCTTCTTTTTCTCTCTCTCCAGTACTGTCCCGAAATTTAATTTTTTCTTTTGTCTGTATGGTTCCCGACCTGAACAGCTTCGCCTACCTTCAGTTCACTTCTTGTGCTTCTCCTCACGTTTCCCCTCTTTTTTTTTTTACACTTATATCCATCGTTAATCAAATCCGAATATGTTTTAAATAGGTTCCTAAGTCACTACACCTTGGTCCCTCAGACAACCGACGAAATTCAGTAGATGGCAGGAATCCATCAGGCATGCGATCAGTCACGTTGTATATCTCATTGCGAATATGAATTATAGAACTACGGTCGTGGTTTCAACAATAATTCCAACGACTAGGTTTGAGCTGAGCGGAAGAAAGCCTAGTATATAAATTTTTACCCCGGTGCTAGCATCTGGCAGGAAGTGCACTCGCGAGATCTATGCGGTTAATCGGAGCTGGCCTATAGTTCGGGGTTGAAGTGGAACCTTTAGCGATGGTTGAGTGTATCTCATTTTGCTCTTTAGGGGAGGTGCCTTAGGGCACCTGCCGGATCTTACACAACAACCTGAATGGTGTCGTGGACCTCCTCTTTTTGTAAAACCAACCCCATGCATACTTAGGGGGAACCAGTATGTTTCAAAACGGAGCAGTTATGGTCGGTCTTTAAAGCTCTATACGCCTTCTTGCTTGTCTTGGACTTGCTAAAATTTGATATTACTAGAGAAACATGTTCGTTACAAAACAATATAAATTATCTGTAATTATAGTATAAATGGTAATAATGAGGTGGTGACGTCATAATCATCTGTTTTGGTAAAATAGATGTATATTTATCAGACTTAATGATAGCACTGGTTTACTGAAGCCTGGGTAGATTACACGAGGAAGCATGACATTATAACATGACATCTACATGATTTGTACATAAATCATTGTAATAACACACATTCAAACAAGACAGTGGAGATATTTTAGTATGTGTTTGGGGGAGGAGAGAAGTGTTAGTAAATTTGGTTAGTTGACTTAATATACAGAACAACTCCGACTAGATGAAATATTGTACTGTTTTGCGCATACAGAGTGCCATGGACTAGCCTCCACCATCTTGTAGAGGTGATATGAGTTATCGTCTTATGAATATAATATCGCAGAAACACCAGGGATTGCATTACCACGGTGGGGGAAGGGCTGCCAGCATAGAGTAATATGTAGTTGGCATAATATCATATAACGCTATGACTGGGGTTTTGACGTAGAGCAGTGGGCACGGCGTGTATGGTGTGCTTGACGCCATATAAATTATGCCAAATCCAATTCAGTGATGGTAGCAGAATAGTAGTAGCTGGGGGTGTTTGACTGTGCCTTGGTGGTATGTAGTAACAGGCTCAAGGGATCGTTCACACCCTGAGTGGGACTCTGAGAATCTCATGTGTATTTCTATGGTCTAGGCATGGCACATTCTGACCATTGTTAACACACATACTCCCAAATGCTTTGCACATTCTAGATTAGTATGACCTCCAGATTCTTCCGTCTAACATAATTATTTAACATAATTTAAATCACTGTCACCTAATTAACAATACACTCATTAATATTATCACTAATCCTTTTATTACTGAGCTAAACTTTGAAAGTATAAAAAATCGTTTTGGATTCAAGGAAAAGAAAAATTCTTTTCAGTAAAATTTAATTTTAAAAACACAGACGATATTATTGCTTTCTTTGCGATCGCTACAAATTTTCGAAATTCAGTTTTCAACGGAAATCCATTTTTTGAGGTCCTCCGAGAACGAAAAAAATGTTTTTAGCGAACCTGTGTGTGTGTGTGCGTGAAGAAAACGTCTCAAAAACAAAAAGTCGCCGGAAGCTGAAACTTGCTATTCCATCTCATATGACACTCAGCGATTACGGGCGATTTTATAGATTTTTTTCCAGTTTTTTGCGACTTTCTCGAAAACTATTACAACGATTTTCTTTAAACTTCGTATTATACTATCCTCAGACATATCACTTTTATTTTGAAACATTTTCCCGCGAAAATTGATTTTTATGGGTGTTTTCTGGGAGTATAATAAACGTTAAGTTTTCCTGTTACTTCAATTTAGTATATGGTACTTTCACCTACAGATATAATATTAAAATACATTAGAAGTACTTTTAGAATTCCAAATTTGAAGAAAAGCGGCTAACCGAATAAGCACCTTTACTTAATAGGTTTTTGAGTTTTTCTGTAATTATCTCGAGTATGACTATAATGAATTTCCTTCAAACATGGTATGCTAACTACACAGATATAAAACCTATTACTTTTATTAGAAACATTTTCAAAAAAAAAAAAAATAGATTTTTATATAGTTTCGCGAAATTTGTCGCTTTAAATTTGAAATATATGGGACTGGTTCTATGTTATTGGCGTGCTCTTCACTCCCTAGTTGGTAGGAAGGTAGTTCGGCCACCCACCCTGTATATTAATTTGGGACAAATGAGCAAAATTTGAGGTTTAATGAAAATTTTTAATTTTATATACAATTGTAGAAGTAAGAGAAAGTTGTGTGATTGTTTCACACCAAATACTAGAGCTTTTTCTTATCTAAAGTAGGTAGCTACAAATAAAACATCCTATATTTTTCGTAAACCTATTTTACCTGGCTGGGGGCTCCAAATTCATCCATTCAATTAGGTTTGGAAACAAGAAATTTTATAAAAAATTTATATTCCCGCAATCTGCAGATGCCAAGCGACACATTACATCTGCAATAGTTCACGAAATATAGAAAGTGTACTTTGGTTACGTCATTCGGGGAACTATCTTCAAGGAACTAGAAAGTCCTTATTCATACGTAGTGATTATACCTGATACTTGATGAAAATATATGCAGACATTTTTTATATGTCTATGACGTATCTACATACTGTCACATCCAACATCATTCGGAGTATAATCATACCTTTGGGAGAGGCCTCCAATATTTTTCTTTCTATTGAGTGTGTATGCTGCACTGCTTTATAAAAATATAGATAACCATTTTCTCTACATTTACGCCAAATAGGAACATTTTACGAGCATTAGATTTTGAAATATTCATCATTATTATTATTGGGTACCCGAAGAGTGGAACCTAAGCCAAATCTCACCCCTCCACCAAAAAAGAAAGAAAAGAAGCCACTGCTAAGAAGAAGCCTCCCCCAGCAGTCTACCGTTGTATCACTACATATCCTAAGATATCCTTAAACTCCAACCCCCCGAACTATTCCTTGGATAGTGTTACATCCCCCCCCAAAACTATACAAAACTAACGAAATGGTAACAACACCCTAGATAGTGATACATAATTTCTATCGTCACAATTCTGACACAAACAGCTAGACGGTCCTGTCTATTTTGTGCAAATAACTGGAACTACTTCATTTGTGAAATGTATTCAATTTATAAATTTGTCTTCAAGTTTTAACAATTGAAATGAAAAAAGTTGAAGGAAAAGGTTTATAGAAACTGAAACTTGACTTTAAATAACTTGACATGTTTGACCTTTAAACTTACATCGAATCCATTTATATTACACACAGTGTTTCTTATTGTTTCGGTTCACTTGGAAAGTTCTTGGGAGGAAAAATAATTGAGTTAAATTTAATTTTCTAGTTTATTTAAAGTTTTCCAAAGTTATGGCGGTAATAACAGTTAGTAATTAAATGTTAGAAAATATTGTTTCCTTCTTTTTTTTACGCCATTGTTTTAATTATTAATATTTTCGTGAATAGTTATTAAGGTTTAAATATTTTTGGCACGCCCCTTCTGTAAGTAAACTGAACTAATTCAAATAAATGATTCTTAATAAAATCTCGAAAGTGTTTTTTTAAAAAAAAAGTACAAACTTTGAAAGAAACCGGATATGACTTTCTAATTACTGAAGTGCCGAAATTCTGATAAGCAAATGTTGTTCAAAAATTGGATTTTTTTTAACTGCACATTTGATTGTTGCTTGCAGGCTGTTGGTAAGCCCGCGCGATATGCGGGAAATGTGATTCCATTCCTCACTGTATTAGCACTAAAAACAAATTTTCCTTTCTATTGTAAGTGGGTCATATTTTCGAAATGGAGAACAAGTTTTGAGGTTCCATTGGACGTGAGCGAAAAAATTGCTTTTAGCAATTAGAATGCCTGAAGGAGATAGAGATTATAATATCTCAAACAAGAAGCATTCCGTCCTTCAGTCACCTTGGAATCCGAGTTCTAAACAAAAATTTCGGTCAAATTTTCCTCAAACATGTAGTCCCATTTTGTTTGAAGTATTTTTCCATGAAAATTGTTTTTAGGGAGGTTGTAGGGAGTTTTTGCGGGGTAGGCAATGAAAATTATAGAAGAGAGAAGATACACTTAACTGAATACATTGTTTGAGTAAACAGAGTACTCCAAGGACTTTACAGAACTGGATATAGAAAGAGCATGGCAGCATGAAGGAATGAAGACTGAGCTAGCAGTGTGTTGGTAATGTTTCTTGATGGTTCTGTGTGCAAGGTTGAAATCATACATTTCTTGATGGTTAACTGTCGCTGGCGTTTATATGTGTTTCTGAACTTCTCCTTCCTGTTTTTCCTGGGGTGTATAGTCGGCGGATCTGGATCTCTCTTACGGGTAGAATTTGAATTGCTTCGTGATATGGAGGTATTTCGCCTCATGTGACGTATGGAATGACAAATTTTGCTTGGAGCTGTCTTGCCATGTTGTCATATTGTCAGTTTAGTTTGTCTGTGAGAATTGTGGTAATTGCAGTGCCAAGTCTTTATGAGTGTTATACACCAGTTTCATTAATGTATGCAATCTTCTAGTAAAATGTAACGATGGACAGGTGCAAGGTATTATATTTGGGTGATGAACTCATCAAACTACCTCTGAAGGCCCTAAATATTAGTGTGACTTTTGGAGGTTGTTCGTCTTGTTTGACTTCAAACACTCAAGAAACTGAGAAAAAAAAAGGCTACATCACTTACTCACACAGGTCTCTATGAGTTTGAAGATGTTGACGCGCCTTAAATTAAAAAAAAAATAGTAGAGGCATTTTGTTAATCTTTTTGGTGGCCATTAAAATAATTATTATTAAACGATTGGGGTTTTTATTAGTATTTATCCATAAATGTAGTTGTAAGAATTATTAAATCTATAGTTATGTAAGGAAATATGAGGAACAAGGCAATGAAGGTGGACCCTATACTAATGATGTATATATCTGTATTAGATCTGTGTATATCTGTATTATATAAGTTAGAGAAAGTATTGCGATCTGGCCATATTTTCCAAATTGGTTTTCACCGATAATACATTTTTGGATCTCCTGAGTACGAAATATATTATATATGTGCGTGTGTGTGTGTAGGAAGCTCAATTACTACCACCGCATAACACACGGAGATTTCGGACAAAATCCATCGTCCGAAATGTGACTTTAGTGGTTTTTTATTTTTATTTTTTCGTGATTTCCTTGAAAGCGGCTACAACGATTTTCTTCAAACTTCGTGTACTATTTCCACACATAAATGCCTATCACTTTTATTTGAAACATTTTCCTAGGAAAATTGATTTTTTAAGGGATCTGGGGGAACATAAGTAGCGTCATGCTTTTCGTAAAGATCCGGAGCGAAAGAAATGAATAAAAAAATATTGTAAAGCGCTTTTCTTTTAAGAAAAAGTAAAAAATAAAATAAAGAAGACAAGTAAAAAATTTTCCTTGTCCATAACTGAATAGATCAAGTGTGAACTTTTTTTCCACGTCCCTGCTCAACTCACACAAAAAAAAATACCAAAAAAGAAAGAAAACCTGAGAAAGGAAAACGAAAAAAGAAGAAGAAGGGGCTAAGTGGTGCCGGCGATATGGTTAAAGGGAAACTCCTGCCTTTTCTTTATTTTCTTACCCTAACTAAACGGAAAGATTGGTGTCTATCTTTCAAGGATTACCAACAGACCAAACGCAGCCAGTGCCGGTGGGCCTACATCTCTCCAGCCTTACAGTTCGCAATTCCCAGTATACAGCCCGCACTGTGAGAAAAAAAAAAGGAAAGGTGAACGCACAGAGCAACTGGCCTATCTATTGCTATTCAGCGCAGAAGAAAAGCCTGGACTTGCTCATCCCCCCTCTACTCGTCTTAACTAGCAAAAAAACTCTCGTATTTTTCTGTTCAATGTAGGTTCCTCTACTGGTTCCTTCTTCTATTTTCTCAGCTCAACCCATCCTGTATTTTCTCTTTCTCTCTTTTTTTTTGTAATTTATGAAGAGAGGGATGGAGCGAGAGAAAAACATTTAAGCAGAAAAGAAAATACAAACAAAATGGAAAGCTCTTTATGCGTGTGTGTGTGTGTGTGTGTGTGTGTGTGTGTGGTGAACGAAAAGAAAGAGAGGAGATGGTAATCAACTTTTCCTCCAATCGCAATTGATTTCAAGTCCCTTTTCCACTCCTTTTTTCTTTCTCTAGGAAGCCATTTTAGTTTTAATTTTCTTTTTATTACTATTTCTAAATAGTTCTAGAATTGCTTTTCAGTTTAATTCTAAATAAAAATAAGAAAATGTAAAAAAGAAAATTAGTCGGTAAAACAGAATAGAAGAGGAAAAAATTATTTTTTCTTTACTATATTTTTTATTTTCCAACAGAAAAATTGCATTTTGCTTTTTCTTAATAAAACTCAATCTTTGGAACTATCGCCCAGAATGGCCTGCCAGACGGCAATATTTGTTAGGGAGCATGTAGTCAGCAAAATTAAATCACCCACTGGACCTGGAAGACCCCTTGGTAGTCTAATGGTCCCTTGGAAGTCTAAGATTATATATTATACTATATCTATAGTTATCATAATAATGTTGCTGTAGATTATGAGGGAGAGTGAGAGACAGAGTGTGATACACAAACTCGATCACTCTTCTCTGCCGAAGGATGAGAATCCGAAACCCGATGAGAAGCAACCAAAAAGAATACGGAAGAAATCAACAAATCAAATTCCACTACAGCTGTGTAGTTCTGACCTTCATTACTAGAGCTGCTATAAACGACTTTCTCCCAACATTTTTCCACTTTCTCCCACCTGCTATAAACCAATGGAGCAATATACCGCCAGTTCAGAGGGGTAACGCCTGCACTAACATTGTTATTGATTAAATGTACAGTTGTGCCCATTAAAATTCCACATTTTAACCTTTTTTTCAAGTTTTAAGTTCAACTAATGTTATAGTAATAAGGAAGAATGAGAAAAAAGCTAAAGAAACCGGACTCTATATAATGATGGTATATGTTATGTATCTTGCCAGATTTTCGAAAATGAGTTTTCACCGGAAATACGTAATTTTGGGCCTCTGAATATTATGAAAAAAATTGTTTTATATATATATAAAACAGATCATTCGCTAAAATGGCTAAAACCATTTAGTTTCTCTTATTGCTAAAAGAGGAAGTTTTACGATTGTGTCAATTTTTGGAATTTAAGTTTTCACCGGATGTACATGTTTTTGAGATCCTTTGAATATATACAAAAAAAAGATTAATACTTCACGGCCTATTTGCTGTAGGTCAGCATGTTGGGCAATTTGTACAGATATGTTCAATGTGTGATCCGGTAATATGAATGACCGAAGATTCATATCTTAGCTAGTAGGGGTAGACGACAGTATCCCTGGATATTGCACTAAGCTTCCTCTGGGTAGTTGTTGGTTTGAGATTTAAACCAACATTCTGGAATACAAAGTAAAAATTATCTCTAAAGAAGTTTAGTGAGTAATATGGGCAAAATTACGTTTTTATTGCAAAATCACGGACACTGTCCCCATTTGTTCAGACTATGATCGCGAAAGCATGAAGTGGATTGCCTTTCGATTAACTGGAACGTTAGAGAAACCACTTTACTGAGCCCATAGAATAAAGTGGACTACAATTTCTTCAGTGATGTTACGTATCTGCGGTTTTCCCAATCTGGCAACATAAACAATACTTAATTGACATTTTTAACATTAACAGAGTTTTGAGTTTTTTTTGCCTGTATGTGACCACAGGAAAATAAAAAAAATCAATATTAAAGTTGATATTCTAATATTTAGACGTCTTCTGGACAGCGTACAATCAGTGAAAACAAATTTTTCTTCCGCCCCTACAGGTCCGGGGATTAGAATAGGCCTGCTCCCGTCCAAGATGTCGTAAGAGGCGACTTAAGGACTACGCAGGAACGGCTGGTTACAGTCGTATGGGTTTAGCGCACCCACGGAACCCGAGCTCAATACCACACATACGCACACATATACACCACACATCACACACATATACACCACACATCACACACATATACACCACACATGCACACAACCACAATGTACACATACCGCACATGACATTTACAGATCCCCCAAATAGGTTCCGAGCCGGGAGGTTTGTGGGCGGGGGTATCAGCCCATTGATCGGCCCCAGTGAGCACCGGGTCGAACTCAGTGTGTAAGCAGGCCCTCCCTCCGGTAAGGGCGCACTGTCGGAGGGTGATGTTTAGATCGTCCCGTAGCGTGGGAACCAAATGTTGGAACCTATAAACCAAAATTCAGCAGGCACTAGTGAAAAGAATGGAGAGAAATCTTCATTGAAAAAATATAGTAAAAGTAAGGTTTTGGACCCGAAATTACATTTTTCGGGAGTTAAGACAGGACAGCAGTTTTTAATAATGTCCTGTCTAGATGAAGGCAAAAATTTTGAACCATTTTGGCCATACAAAGTATTTAGTTTTTTGAAGAAAGTTTGTCGGGAACCAAAACTAAAAAGTTAAGGAACGGTTCACTGTTAATCGAAACCAGTGCTACTAATGAACATAGAAAGGACTACCAGCCTTGGATAAATACGAAGGTCTAAATGTCAAAGTTGAGATGCACAAAAGTCTAAACTATTCCAAGGGTGTGGTCTCTAGTTACGATTTATTACACTGCACGGAGGAGGAGATTTTGAACGAGTCTAGGGAGCAAGGAGTAGTTGAAGTTAAACGCTTATATAAGAAGCAATTCGGAGAGAGTAAGCCTACCCCGGCACTTATTTTACATTCGTGGGAGCTCAGCCTCCAGAAAAAATTACAGCAGGTTTCGTATCACTGCCAGTCAGGCATTACATTCCTAACCCTTTGAGGTGTTACAAATGCTGGTCATTGGGTCACATCGCGAACAACTGTACGGTTGGTGATCGTTGCAAGCTTTGCTCAGCGCCTATCCACCAAAATGAGTGCACTACCTCACCAATATGTATAAATTGTAAAGGTCCCCATTCCTCATTATCCGCGGATTGCACTGTATTCAAAAAAGAAAAAAGGATTCAGGAAATCAAGGTAAAGGAATGCATTAGCTATAAAGAAGCTTTAAAAAAGGTGAATACCGAAATTGCTAAGCCGGTTACATATGCGGAGTGTGTTTCCCAAACTACTGCCGAAAAAAAAAATTTGGAAGAACTTGTAGCCAGGCTTACAGCAGTTGTGGAAACTCTTACCAAAAGTATGGAAAGGCTTGAAAGCAAATACGAGAAAGTGTTTGAAACATTGGGAAATCAAGGAAAAGTGGATAAACCTGATGTTTTTCCACAAAAGGTAGACAAACCTGATCTATCTCAGCAACAGATGGAAGTGGCCATGGTGGAACCTGTGAAAGATGCCAGAAAGAGACCTAAAACCTCTAGTTCGCCAAAGTCCAACGTTAATTCTATTTCCTCACCTCCTAGGAAAATATCGGGTGGTGTGAAAAGAGGAACAGCACCTAAAATAGAAACCAAGAGAGATTTGAGAAGCAATGCCTCTTCAAATTCTTACTTGGCAAGTGTTGAGAACAGAGACCTAGAATGCATGGATTTGGAAAAACTAAAAGAAATCGTCTCGAAACTTAGAAAGAAGGGAAAAGGAAAAAAATAAAAAATAAATAACATAATTCAATTCCAAATGATTCTGCAGTGGAACTGTCGCGGCTTTTACAGAAATTTCGAAGAACTGAAACTATTGGTAAGTAGACATAATCCAAGAATTTCTTTGTTTAGTTTTTTAGAAGAGACCAATTTTAAAGAAAGGGATGTCCCGAAATTGACGGGATATCGAGTATTTCGTAAAGATTTCCTCTCGGGCAATCGAGCCTGTGGTGGCGTTGCCATCTTTGTGAGAAATGATGTGTATTTTGAAAACGTTATCAGTTTTCCTGGTGATATCCAGATGATTCGAGTAACAGTACACATTCCTACAAAGATAACTATTTGCAATCTCTATTTACCAGCCGCGACCAACGTTTCTAAAGGAGAACTAAGTAGGTTAATACGTGTGTTACCTTCGCCTTTTATTATATTAGGTGATTTCAATGCTCATCATCCCTTGTGGGGATCTACCCATGTGAGTCCGCGCGGGAGAATAGTTGAAGATATTCTGATCGCAAATAATATTGCCTTAATTAATAAGCAAGAAAACACACATTTCAGCAGTAGTAACGGCACAATCTCCGCTATTGATCTGGCGCTCTGTTCGCCCTCGTTGCTGCCGTTTCTTGATTGGTCTGTTCACAGAGATTTGTGCGGAAGTGTGTCATTACCCAATGTGATCGATTGTGAACTTCAAAGGGCAGAGCAAACTATAGCGCCTAGATGGTCACTGAAACGAGCGGAGTGGGATAAATTTTCTTCTCTCGCAAATTTTAATGACCAAGAATTTCAAAATATTGATGAAGAGACAGAATATATCACGGACGTACTAAACAACGCAGCAGAGGTTTCAGTGCCTAAAACTAGTACAATCTTGAGGAAGAACCCCGCACCATGGTGGAATAATGACTGCACAATCGCGATTAAAAAAAGAAAAAAAGCTCTAAGACTTTTCTATAACCAACCCTCGGAGGAGAATCTCAGTAGGTATAAAATATTGAGATTCCAGAGCGAGAAGGATAATAAAAGAGAGCAGAAGGGAGTCCTGGAGACAATTTGTTTCAAGCATCACACAATCAACGCCATCAAAAGAGATATGGAAAAAAATAAAGTCAATTATTGGCGTGAGGTCTGATACCCAGATACCTGGGTTAAATATTAATGGTACCGTCAAAACGGACGACATTGATAAAGCAGAGCTTTTCGTGGAAACGTTCGCCAGACACTCTCGAACAGAAAGATATTCTCAGGTATTCCTTTCGACCAAACTGGAAGAGGAGATTAATGCCATTGACTTCTCCGAAGGAGGCTGTAGTCATAGTTATAATACTCGTTTTAAAATGTGGGAGCTCGAAAGGGTTTTATCTAAATCCAAAGATACTTCCCCAGGTGCTGATAAAATACATTATCAATTTCTAAAGCACCTAACAGTACGAAATAAAAAATATTTACTTAGATTTTATAACAAAATTTGGATCTACAAACACTTCCCAAAGACTTGGAACCTAGCAATAACGATACCCATTCTAAAGGAAGGAAAAGAGAAATCAAACCCCGAATCGTATCGCCCAATTACTTTAACCAGTTGCTTGTGTAAGACGCTTGAAAGAATGATAAGCAAACGGTTGATATGGTACCTAGAATCGAAGGAATTGTTATGTAAATACCAAGCAGGATTCAGGAGTAACCATGGTACAATGGATCCCTTGGTTATCCTCGAACAAGCTATCCAGAAAACGTTCTTAAAAAAGCATCATTTGATAGCAGTTTTCTTTGATGTTGAAAGGGCATTTGATATGGTTTGGAGATACGGCATTCTTAAGCAGATGCATCAGTGGAATTTAAGGGGAAATCTGCCAGAATTTGTTCAAAACTTTCTCAAACTGCGAATCTTTAGAGTACGACTGAAGGGAACCCTATCTTCTCCTTTCATCCAAGAGAACGGTGTTCCTCAGGGAAGTGTCTTAAGTCCTATATTATTCCTCATAGGAATAAATAGTGTTCTAACGTGTTTGGAGGCTTCTGCACAAGGCATACTCTATGTAGTGACCTAGTAGTGTTTAGAAGCGCTCCAAGTTTTACAGTAGCGGAAGAAAGCCTTCAAATGGTTATCAATAACCTTGTACAATGGTCAGAAATGAATGGCATCCGCTTCTCTCCTAGCAAGAGTAGTTGCGTACATTTTCACCGTTTCCGCAAAACCCAGCCTACAGTAGAGCTACGATTAGGAAGTAGAACCATACCCTGCATGGGAAAAGTCAGATATCTGGGACTAATACTCGACTCAAAATTAAGTTGGCGTGCCCATCTTGAAGACCTAAAGCAAAGGTGCATCAGGAAGCTGAATGCAATTAAAGTTGTTAAAGGGACTGTCTGGGGTGCAGATCGACATAGCATGATGAATTTCTACAAAGCTTATGTTCGTTCGAAAATAGACTATGGTTGTATAATATATAGTTCGGCTAGAGATTCAGTACTGCGGATTATAAATCCAGTACATAATGAAGGTATCCGCATGGCGATTGCAGCCTTGAAAACCAGCCCAGTAGATAGTTTATATGCAGAAAGCGGGGAACCTCCACTTCATATTAGAAGAAATACGAGTATATTAATGTGTAATTATGCGGCAAAGTTATTACCACTGAAAGAGCACGTATGCTATAAATATCTATACTCATCCGAGCTGGTAGATTCACACGCAGTGTATGCAAACACTAAACCTCTAGGCATGCGTTTCGCCAACCTTTGTTCGCAACAAAATATTGTAATCCCTCCTGCAATAAGTTCAGAGGTCCGGCATGTAGAACCATGGGTACTTAATATGGCTATGGTAGATTATACTTTAAGTAAATTTATAAAGAGTAATACACCAGATTATGTCTATAGAAACAATTTCCTAGAAAGGGTGAATAATAAGTATAAAAACTATAAGCAAATTTTCACAGATGGTTCAAAAACAATGAGTGAATAATTCCATCTGCCTGGGTAATAGATGGAATGGCTCATGGCTGCACATTGAATAAAAGTTCCAGTGTTCTTACGGCAGAAGTGTACGCCATTTACAAAGCAGTGGAACATGTGGTATCACATACCGGTAGAAATTTCGTAATCTGTTCAGATTCTAGAAACTCTCTGGATGCAACATGTAAGTTAGACAGTGATAATGTATTGATCCAGACTATCCACAGTCGTCTGCATCAATGTGCTCAAAGTTACAAAAGAATAGACTTTCTTTGGATTCCTGGACATGTTGGGATCAAATATAATGAAGCTGCAGATAAGGCGGCTAAAGATGCTGCCTCAGTGAATGATAAATGACTTTCTTCTGCCACATGACTGGAGGAATTTTTTGAGAAATGAGGTATTATCTCAATGGAAGCAAGACTGGGAATCACTTCCAATAACAAACAAGTTAAGAAATATTAAATCAGAACCTAAGAAATGGATGACAACATATCGAGGGTCCCGTCGCGAAGAAGTTATATTGGCAAGACTAAGAATTGGCCACACGATGTTAACCCACAGATATATCTTTAGAGGTGAGCCACCACCGATATGTGGCACTTGCAATGTAGTATTAACTGTCCAGCATTTTCTTCTGGAGTGTCTAAAATATACCTCAGCCAGAGAAAATACAAACATTGCCAATAACATGAAAGAAATACTGGGCGATAATGAAGACAGTATAAGGAAAACATTACAATACCTTAAAGATATAAATTTATTTGATTTAATATGACACTATACTAGGGTAGGTAGGCAGATTTAGGTTTTTTAAGTAAATAGTAGGATCAAAGATAAAGTGAGTTAGATGTAGGTACAGGCTGTGAGAACGTGAGTTTATGAATGTAGTGTATGAATTGATTGCCCCGGGATTGACAACCGGGCAAATTTGAAGTCTTCCTTGTCCGGGGAAGTCTTCCTCGCTTTTCTTGGGAGCCCCTGTTTTTCGGAGGGTTGGGTCTGTGTCGGGATTGGCAACCCGGCACGCGTGTGAATAATCGTGTGAATGTGCTTTAAATAGATTTTATTTTAGTTTTAGGTTAAGTACTTGATGTGATGGAGTAATATCGAGTACTCCATCACAATATTTTAATTGTGCGCAAGAGAAGAATGCTTGTATTTATTGGATTGGTATGACCGTATTTATTGATGCCTGTATTTATTAGGATGAACTTGAGTGTAACTATTGAGCTACTTGTATTTATTGGAGTGAATGTCTAATACGTATGAGTGTATTTATTGGGATGTCATAGTGAGTTGAAACTATTGATACGAATGTGTAGTTTGATTTTAATTTAGGTTGAGGCAATCAAGAGTTTCCAGGAAAGTTCAGTACCGTCCTTCTTAAATTTATATAGTACTTAGATAGCATAGATATATAGGGCGCAATTTAGTTATGACTAGGGCAATCTATTGATATGTACAGCCAGTATAGTGTCAATTAAAGATAAATATCAGGTGCGAATGACCTTAGATGTTTTGCACCAAAAAAAAAAAAAAATTCTTCTACAGGAGCTTCGAAATTTTTGGTGAAAACTTGCAGTTTTGGTTAAAAAAATCAAGGTGAACTAAAACCTTAAATTTAGCAAAATGATATTTCCGATCCAGCAACTTTAGATTCCTGCCTATGCCCATAGATGATATAAATAACGGAATGTGATGTTGGTTTTTGTCCGATTTCCATTTTTTCATTATGGTGATTACATGCATACAGACATAAAAACAAAATCATTCTCTAAACTGTTTTAGTTGGTGTTGTATGAATTTATTGTAAATATATTTACGATTTTTTACTTTCTCTAGCTAGAGAAAGTATTTATTTTTTTTCTCTTTAAGGCGCGTCAACATCTCATTGGCGCTAGGAGCCTTCTCAGTGCACTGCTGGCCTCCGGAGACGGTTCTTTGATGTCAGCATTGTTCATCTCCGGACATTGAGCTGGATCTCCGAACAGGGATCTCCGCGTTGCTAGTCCAGCGCGCTAGAGGAAATATTATAATCGTGTCAAATTCTCGAAATCGAGTTTTTACTGGAAATACATATGTATTGAGGTCCCCTGTGAGTCCGATAAGTAGTTTTTAGAAAAATGGTCTTGTGTGTGTGTGTGTATGAGGGAATGAAAAGCACAGCTTAATGAATAAATCGCTGAAAGTTCAAACTTGACATTCCGATTAGGTATCAATCTGGGATCCGACAGTTAGTCGGTTATGTGTAAAATACCTCAACCGGAAGTACCACTTTAATGAATGGATTTTCGTTTTTTTCGCGATTTTCTTTAAATTTGGTATAACAACTACATATAAGGCAGCTTTTGAGGTGGAGTTATGTTTTTCTGTAAAGTTTATTATACGATTCCTTCATTTAAATGATTTTTATTGAATTAAATATGTTGCCAAAATACTAAGTTTGTAAAACTCGTATGACCGGAAGTGCGTATTTACTGAACAGTTTATTTTGCAGTTTTCTGCGATTTTCTTCATAAAAAAAAAAAAAACAATGGATTTCATTACAGTTTTCAAGAGATCCATCACCTTCATTCATAGAGATCCATCACAGCATTTATACATCCATGCTGTACTGGGATGCACGAGCTCATATTGCTGCATGGCTAGAGTCTGGCGTAGCATATAAAAATATTTCAGTTCTGACCCGCAATACACATATGTGTTGCATTTCATTAAACGATCGCTCCATTAATACGTATATTAGTCGCTAGGCACTCACTCACTAACATTTAAATCGCTAGGCACTCCACATATTTTTTTTTATTTAAGGCGTCTCCATCTGTGGTCATTTGCGCCCGGAGCCTTCTGAGAGTCCGGACAATGTTCTCCCGTTACAGACAACACTATCCATCACCGGACAGTGAGCTGTATGGGCTCGTAGGAAGAGAAAATCTAAGGGTAGCACGGCTGGATTCGAACCCGTGATCGCCGCGTTGCTAGTCCAGCACGCTACCACTGAGCTAATCCCTTCCCTTACACTCGACATAGATTTTGCTCGTAAGTTTTTTACAAAGTTGACAAAAACAATTTCAAACACACATTTTACAGTATTATAGTAACAATAATAATAATAAATCTTTACATGCTTTCAGGACTTTATGTCCTATACAAACAGAGTTGGGAACAATAATGACAATAGTTAATTTAAGGAAAAAGAAATATGTTCCAAAACAGTTATAAAGAACAATGATAATATTAATAATAATAATAATAATAATAATAATAATAATAATAATAATGTACAAATAAATAACAAATACAAAAGAAATATCTTGTATGTGTAACTAAAAAAACATTCTTATATCGAATAATAAAAATAAAATTTTAGTAAATAAACAAATATATTGTGGTTTAGAATAAAAGAAAGTTTACAGACAACTTAAAATCAGCATTGTCAACTGTTCATAGTAAAACACTCTCATAGTGTAAACCACAACAACAACACAACAACAAAAAATGAAAAAGACTTTATGATTGTTGTAATATAAATATAAATAATATAAGTGAAATAATTTGATAAAAGATCTTCTGACGAATTGCATATTTAATTTCAAACACTTTTGAACATATTTTACTTTAGGAAACATACCATTTCTTACAAAAGTTATTATAAGTGAGGCCATTTTTAAATTGCTGCAATTTCCTATAAAACACAAATTATATATATATATATCAGCTTCATTTACAGTTTCTGTAAAATTGAAGTAAATTTACGACGTATACTACGTGAAAAATCAGTGGATATTGTATTACACTGGAGTGTAATCATTTTGAAACTGGACTAAAACTATTATTTCCTGCTTGTTGGTAATAGATAGTTTGTCTTTATAACATTTGCTGAATTGCCTTATTGCAGATAGAGTATTTGAATAATATGAACCAAATCTTATATAATAGAAAATCTTTAACATTTTTAGGCAAATCTAATAAAAATTTTGAGACCTCTTACATTCCAAATAATTCTATACTATACCTACTATACTATACCTACTATACTATACCTACTATACTATACCTACTATACTATACCTACTATACTATACCATACTATCCATTCCTCTTAACTATACTAAAGAATATTATCAACATTAATTTTAGTTTTAGTTTTTAAGGAAATTTTCGTTTAATTTTCTGTGTGTTTTGTTGCGAAAGATATTAACAGCCAGCAACTATTGATTGCTATTTTTTGGGACTCCGGTCTTTCATTTTTCTTTTCTTGAGTTTTTTATTTGAATTTTCACTTCTTGAATGAAATTCATCAGAGTCAATTAGATACTCTGTGGGCTGCACATCAGCACATCAAAAAAAGTTTAAAAATACGACGAACATTTTATTGCTACTGGAGAGTGCTGATCCGATTGTTTACAAAACATATTGCCATGTTTAAACCAAACGTACTTGATAACGTTCTCCTTTCGCAACTGTTTTAAACAGAAGTTGATTTTTGTAGGACATGGCTTCGTTAATAAAGATTTTAGTATTTCTCTGAAATTTTCCATTCATTTTACAATCATTATGATCTAAATTACTTTTAATTTTTAATTTATTCGAGAAATCTTTCTTGGAATTAATATTATTTAGCTTGACGTAAATGATAGACATAGGATGTCGTTTTTTATCAAGTTTTCTAAATATAGTAGGAAATACAGTTTCACAATATTTATATTCAATGTGTCGACAAAATCTTTTGAAACATCTTTTAAATTTTCTCCTTCCGAACATGGTACAGCAAATATAGTCAAAGTTTTCCGCAACTTCTTTTGATTTTCACTGTCAATATAGTTTTAATTCTTGAAAATTCTGTTTAATAATCGTTCTCTTGTTTTAATAATATCTTTATAACATTTTGAATAATATTTAGACAAGAAAGAGTTTCATTACACTAATAAACAGAAGTTTTAATATCAGTTTGTTGTAATTTTATAGATTCTAAATCGGCCTTCAAATCAGCAAAATACTTTAAAAGCTGATCTAGTTTATCAGAAGAACTCATTTTTATTTTATTTTATAATTATTGTATTAATGAAGATTAAAATTAAAATTGTCTAGTTTGTATAATATACGTACGCACAGCTACTATATGAAGTTCAATGTCAAGGTTACATTCAGGCAATAAGTAATATAGATACTGACAGTCATACACTCGAATGAACTTGTCACTTCACTGCGCAAATAAGTTACTGGTTTTCACTAATTTTTAAATAAAATTTTGACAAAATGAGATTCTTACTTGATTATTTTAGTTATGTTATTTCAGTTCTAATAAAATAGAATAGATAAATACCAGATTTTAATAGATTTTTTTTCCACTTAAATGCAGAAATATTTTTTGGTACCTATGTGACAAAAGTTACTTCGCACATAACTTTAATTTGAGAAATTAGAAAAACTCTGATATAAATCAGAATCATACCTTTTAAGCATAACACAAAAAATAGTTACAGAGAAACGACCTTTACTCGCTGGCATCTATTGCCCAACTGACATTTTTACAGTATAATTGTATAATAATAATAAGTTTATTGATTTAAAAGTGTACAACTTAGTATAATTGTATTATATATATTATATAGAAAGTTATAGCGGATTATTGCACTGCGACCTGAAAGATCTATTGTGCCTCCCGGAGCTTATCAGTGCACTGCCTGCCTCCGAGCAGGGTTCTCCAGTTTCAGACAACACTGCCCATCCCCGGATAGTGAGCTGTAGAGGCTCCTAGGAAGAGAAATCTGAGGGCGCATGCTAGATTCGAACCCGAGACCTCCGCGTTCTATAGTCCAGTTATTCCCTTCCTTCTCCCTTGACTTACGCAATTAACTAGGGACGGAGACCCTAGTTTGTGTACTGTGTTTGTCCTTGTCTATAAATGGTAGAGTTAATTAGTTTGTGTTTTGTGTACTGTTCTGACGAAGTGCATAGAGTACTGGCTATGGTAACCCGTGGGACACTGCTCCCCAAGTAACTGCAGGCTGCAGATACCCCTAGCGGGCATATATTATATAAGTGGTATAAAATGGTAAAAACCTGTATTATATTAAGTAAATCATATTTTGTTATTTTTATTTATTTATTTATTTGAATTGTTACACCAGCTCTACGTATGCTATAAGTAACACTGACAAACTCACACTGACGCTAACTCACCTCACATACTAAACGAGGGGAGAAGCTACCCAGCGGTAACACTCCCTAAATAATTATTCAAATTGACTGCTACCTTCTTCTTTGGAGTGGAGTTCGCGAGGCCACTGGCGCCTTAAACGTCTGGGAGGATTGTCTGGAATGCAGCGGGATGATAAATTTTAGAGTGGGATTGAAAAGTCTGATGGAATTTGTTATATCGGGTTCGGCCAGTATTATTTACAAAAGGAACGTCTAAGTCCGTATGAATGGTTAGATTTGAAACATAAAATGTAGCGTTAATGATAGTGCGAAGGATTTTGGATTGGAGAGATTTAATTCTTTGGAGGTATGAATATTTTGTTGAACCCCACAGTTCGTTGCCTTATGTCCAGGAAGGTTTTAATAATGTGTGTATGAGTCCAGGTATTTTAATAATGTGTGTGTTGTTTAGTGAGATTTTTAATCTGTTCTCGAGTAGTCTTTTGAGTCTGTAATCTGTTTGCGATAGCGTTTATTAAGTTCAAGTCTTTTATGTCGGGTATGTGGGTTCCATGTCAATCTTTTGTCAATATACATCCCAATGTAGCGAACGACATTCATAGGAGGGATAGGAATTAAATTGTAGTAGTCTGGAGGGAGAGTGATGCGGCGGAGGGTGAAAGTGATGTTTTGAGATTTCGTTTCGTTTCATTTTATTTTCCATCTTTTGAACCATTCCTCTAACGAAGTATGATGGGTTTGGAGACTTCTGTGTGCGGTTATTGGATCTTGAAGAGGAGATAGGCTAGCTGTGTCATCTGCGTAGGTTAGAAGTACTGTTTCTGGATTGGTTGGTATATCTCTGTACATATTGCGTAGAGGATGGGGTCTAGAATACTGCCTTGCGGTACGCCTGCTTCGGCTTTATGAATAGAAGAATATGATGAATCGAACTGTACTCGAAAATGGCGATCAGACAAATAGGATTTTAGAATTAGGCAGTGGGTGCATGGTAGAATGCCCTTGAGTTTCCAGAGCAATCCCGGGTGCCACTCTCGATAGAAGGCTAAATCATATTTAAAGAAAGTTTTTAACCATTCAAACAAAAATAAATGCAGTAAAATTTGGCACTTCCGTTTCCACTTTATTTTAGTTGAACACTTCTTATGACGGATTCTCTAGTGTTATCGAAAGTTAATATTAAATATGACCTTCTTTTTTGACAGCAGGGAGGAAGTACTGATTTACTATTGCTCACATCTGAGGACAATTGATTTGTATTGTTGGATTGATGTCTTATATCAGAGGAGTTAATTTTATTTCAGGGAAATTATTGATAATCCGTCCTCACGCGTTCATCCAGTGACCATCGTACTCGCCTTTGGTGCGAGAATTCAGGGTTCGATTCCTGTGAGGGCAAAGTCGGTGTTGATTGTTAGAAAAAGTGGGAAGCTACAGTTGATACGCTCTCTAGGTAGCGAAGGCCGGAATAAACGATGAAGAAACCGCCCCGCCCCCCAGTAGGTTTCGCCATAGGTTTTTTTTAGTATTTTTTAGTGTTTTTTTCTGGTATTTTTTTCCAATCTTTCGCTTATGGAAAGTAGTCATCACCAAGAAACATGGAATGGTTAATATATATTATATATATATATATATATAATAATTATAATAATGTATATATATAATATATATATAATTTACTTATTTACATATGCATCTTTTCACTTTCAATTTACACTTCTAAACCCAAAACTCTGTTAAAGTTATATAATAGTGGTTTAAACATTCTAAACCATAAAATATTACAAGTTGGCCATTAGATCCAGAATTAGACATTTCTGGCAACATTGTACTTGACTCCTCTCTCTCTGTAAATAGGCTTCCCCTACCACTGTACAATATGGCCCCCATCAATACGACAGAAAACCACCAAGTCTCCCACTTTCCTCCGGACCAATGCTGACTAAATCCTTCTTTACTACGACACAACAATCTCCGGCTCTCCTACTCTTCTTACCAGTACAGGACAAGCACGAAACTAAGGCAACTAGTTTTACACGGTAACTTGTTTTGGGGCGGTGGCAATAAATCTTGCTTTCCAGTAGGGGAGGGGAGGGCTATTGGTGCTTGCTCCGGCGCTGTGGCATTCACTCTGAGTACACCTCCTTCACCGCACTTTACTATGAACAGGATATACGCGGGGTTGGCCGCTTTCTCTCTCACTGTCTCTCTATAGTGGCAAACTGCCACCTCCATCTCCAACTCGTTCGTAATAACTCTTAGTTCCCTTTCCTGTTTCCTATTGCTACCTAACCAATATTACTTCCGGTAGGTATCTCTCACTTAATTTTTCTCACCTTTATCAAAATATCTCTCTTGCTATTCTTTATAATTTGAACCTTTCTTCAGAAAAAATAAAAAACGTCACTTTCTCTTAATTATTATTCTTCTAATTAACGCTATTGTTTCAAATTTTGAACTTTTCCTTGACGCTTAATTTGAAATTTTCTTAGTTGGTCTTAGCTTTATATGTAAAATAGAGATGTGGTGGGGATTATACTTGCTGGTTTATAGAGAAAATGGCTACCTGAATGTGATTACTTTGTATGGGCAGTTTAAATTTAAACTCACCGAACCCCTTAAAATTATTTTACCTGAAAAATATTTCAAATATATATGATAAGCTTCTGTCTATATTATAATATATTGGTGTGGGTGGTGGGTGGTTGGCCAGAATTTTCCTTTTAAAGATAGTAGAAGATCGCTTACCACTCACCTTATAAATCCTCAGCTATGCTTGGATGAGAAGGGCTGAATTCACTTTTAACAGAATATATTTACAGTAAAAAGAAAAGAAAGCAAGATAACATGAAATTAAGATGTTGATAGATAATTAAGATAAGATAATGGAAATAATTTTCTATATGCACAACTGTATGCAACAGTACAAGACAAGAGCAAGTAGTGGAGTGTCCCCACTTCATCAAACTTAGATACTTGAACTGGGGCGAGCGTTGTTATGCCCTCTACCACTCCACACTTGGTTACAATATACATAGGTGCAGTTGGCGGGAAAAATACCTTTAAAAATTCAGAAACCGCCCTGTTAATAGCACTTCTGGTATGATGTAAACTTGACATACTAGCAATGCCGTTAATACACCAATAACTTGATTTTAAATACGTGGAAGGATGTAACGGAAACAAGGAAGTAATTCCCAAACGCATACCACGCATATCATCGTCCCTAAAAAAGCACTTCAACTAAGCATTCTCTGTCACGTCCACTCAATTGTACGGGCGAATGAGCTTCACATTTAATGGAATGCCATCTCCTACCTAGAAGCAAGCTCCAGACTGCAGATAGGGGAACAGGGATAAAATGCCGACGATCTGAGGGCTTTACGAACAGTGGGCAGGTCAACTTTAAAGAGTCTCAAGATCAACGTTGAAAGATTCACCAAGCCACGGCTAGCTTATCCATCGTTAGAACAATCAAGAGTTCTAATGTCCCACAACAGCCAACGCCACCATTCTGCATTCATCATGCTGCCAACATCATCACTTTTCGCTCGGTCACTCTACCCTCTAGTAATTCGTCTCTCCTTTCTCAGTAAATTCTTAAAATATAAGTTGTGATTACTGTGTCAGACTGTGTGTGCATTCATCAGCCTTCTCCCTACTATCGTTCCAAGAATTTACATTGTACTGAAGTGATACTTTAGTGATGAGCTTAAACGTTCTAGTCATCGCCACAATTCTTCAAAATCAAATCTTTCCGGAAAGTTTCTGAAATAATAGTGACTGACTTGTGTGAGTGTAGTTCGTAATGCGCCTTTAGAAAGAGATGGAAATCATTGGAGCTTTTTTCGAGGAAATCGCAGAAAAGTGTAAATAAAAATAATTCAGTCAAGGGAAGCTGAATTCCCATTAACAGATTTTGACGGAAAATCCTACGTGTTATATGTAGCAGAATAGGAAGCAATAATGGTGTCCAAAACTGAATGTCAAGTTTCTAATTTTCTAAGATTTTTTAAGTTTTGCAGCTTACTTTCCCGTGCCAAAAGCTTCAAAACAAGTATTTTTAATGAAAACTCAATCTTAGAAAATCTAACATAAAGAAAATAAAACTTTAAGCTTTGTTATAAATTTGGAACTACCATGTGGCAATTTAATTTCAAACACTTCTTCCCCAAGTTGTTGTGGTGGTTGGTTCCGCAGAGCTGGAAAGCATCAGAGACATTTTCCGAGGTCATCCTTTCCGTGGTCATCCGGACATCCTTCATTTTGTGAGTATGCATTTTCTGTGATAACCACAAAATGAAGCAGGCTACCACGGAAAATGTCTCTGATACTTCTTCCCCAAGTTTACTGGCCAGATGATGAATTTTTGATCTTTCATGTTTATTATCAAAGATTCGGCAGTTTTTATGATTTTAAAATGAACTCATTAATAATTTCTGACCCATTTTTCCCTGCTTATTTTCTTGGAATTAACAGTCAATATGGGTTAAAATAGGTTGCTCTAGTAAAATGAAAAAAATAGCCTCAGAAGAATGATATAAACGTTGTTGGACGATGTTGGACAATTTTCTCCCATTATACGATTAAAAACAATAAATAAATTAAAGGTTTGGTATATAGCTAAGTACAAATGGGAGAACTGACACTTGGTAAAAATAGAAAACATCGCACACTGGGCGAGACAGGATGAGAAGACCCGATCTAACAGGAAACAATCTATTTCATTACTATGTTATTACTAGGGAGGCCAATAAATAATTCAATGTACCACTGTAAGGGGCCGCTATATGTCTTTCTTTTTTTGCTGCCCATTTTCAGTGTTATTTGTAGCCGTATCTTTTTTTTAACTCCCCTACTCCTCATACATACCAGCGCGCACACACACCTCACCTTCTTATACTGGTGGATATAGTACGGGGGCGGCAGAAAAGGGTTTATATTAGTCTACTTCTATTGCTTGCTCGCCACGTTCCATCCCACTTCGCTCTGCCTCCAACTACGGGAGCCATGTCTAATTTGTCCAGAATAAATAAAATTTGTTCCATCTTTATCCATAACCCTTTAAGTTGGAATTATTTATTTAGTTTTAAAAATAGATAGCGAAATTGTCAATGGGTTGTTTTGGGGAGCGGCTGGAACGCCCGGCTGACTAACAAGAGATATAGCTACATTATATTGGCATTTATTATTTCTGTGCTCTCTGGCGAAATTTTTTTTTTTTAAGTTTCTCAATCATACAACTTGACAATTCTGATTGTGTATTCAGTTGAACGTCTCTAAAGGATAAACATTTTTTCACTGATCAAGCATTTCTTTAACTTTTCTTTCTCCTGATAAAACGAAGTATTACCATGGTGCCAAATTTTTGAACCAGAAATGTATGTTTCGAGATATTCTGAATACGAAAAAAATGTTTTACTGCCAATGGTCTGTAATTGTGTGTGTGTGTGTGTGTGTGTGTGTGTGTGGCTGAGAAAGAGAGAGAGAGAGAGACAGTATATAAAAAACATCGCGGTTAACTGGAAGTGGGATAGGTTTTTTTTAAGTGTTTTAGAATTCTGCCGAAAACGGTTCCAACGATTTTCTTTAAACTTGGAATGCTTGCTGCATAGATAGAAACGTATCAGTTTTATTTGAAACATTTTTCTGAAAAAATTGATTTTAGTGCGGTTTTGGAGGAGAGTCCAGTTAGTTTAAAATTAAATTTGCACCAGCATTCTTAGTTTTGACATAGAGAGCTACACATAAGGCCGCTCAGGTATACAAGTAATAATCCCCACCACCATTTTTATGGCCAGCAGCATTATAATGTTGCAATTGTAAAGAAAATTTCTTGATTAAATTGTATTAATGAACAAATAAGAGAAAATCGAGTGACTTTTCCACACCAGACTTTTTTCACCAGATTTTGTGTACCCAAGAAAATAGGTTTTCACTACAATGTCATTGCAAAACGGTGCAAGTTTCCTTCATTTATATTATTGTTCAAATTAATTAAATAAATTGGGAAAGTCCCAAGTTTTTAAGAAAACTTTTTTAAATCCAAGTTGAGATGCGATTTAATAAGAGAAATTGATAATGTGCGAGTTCTCTTCAGATTTTTTTTTTTTCTATTTCTCTCTGGAGATTCCAATTGCTACTAATTTTCACCATCAAGGAAAATCTAAGCTTCTAGTTTTGTTACTTTTCTTTGGAAGTGGTAGGCACACACATTGAAAATACTCTCTTTTTTGCTGTTTTGCTACTTAATTCAATTTTATAAATTTTCTTTTCAAATCTAACATTTCAAATTTCTTTTGCTGAAGAAAAACAATCTTGGTTTTGTATACAATACGACTTTCTCTTAAAGCAATATTCTCACAGTTATTCAAAGTCATAAATTGTCTTAAAATTTGGTATTTTTACTCAATGATTAGTTGCCTTTAAATATTATTTAGGGGGAGTGGACTTATACTAATAAAATGGCAGTTTAGATGATGTGATGTCCCCGCCTATTCCAGATTCCCCCCCCCATTAAATCAATTTTCTCGCAAAAAAAAAACATTTCAAACGAAATTGACAGATCCGTACATCAGAAGTTAATATATCACTTTTTAAGAATTTATCTGGTTATCAAGAAAATCGCGAAAAACAAAACCAAAAAAAAAGTTCAGAAAAAGTGGTTGGTGTTCACATCTGGAATTTTAGAGCAACCCATGTTTACCTTTCTAAAATCAAATTTTTTCCCAGGAATAAAAATTAGCAAAATATTACAAATGGAGATGCTAGACGTACAGGGTGTATTATACAAAAGAAAATCGTTGGACCCGTTTTCAAGGAAATCGTCGAGAAAAAATGAAAAAACTTCCCAATGAAGTAATACTATCGGTAAGAGGATTTTGACAGATAACTTCCTGTCGGATCTTATGGTGATACTGAAACGTAATTTCAGCGTTATTCAAAGATCAGTTTGTACATCACTTTTCGGTCTAGGGTAACCTCAAAACATATATTCACTGTGAAAAAACACCATTTTATTCACAATTCTGTTTTTGATTTGTCTTATAAATACTGTTTGTTATTTTCCTCCTCCAGCCAAATACAGATCAAAGTTATATATATATATATATTGCTGGGAGTTTTTCACACAGGCTGAGAATACTTCGACACCAAGGAAACCACATGTTGTAAAAATCTAGTTTTCTAAAGTGGAAATCCTCTCTCTTTGGGGCTCTATCTCTCTCTCTCGCTCTCGCTCTCTCTTTCACTCTGTCTCTCTCTCTGAAACACGGCTCGAACTGTAGAAGACACCGCTATAAGAAGCAATATAAAGAACTAGCTAGTATTTCCCAAGGGATCCCCTGGGAAAAGTAGACAGGTCTCCATGCTTGAAGGTTTTGTATTTTCTTCCTGTGCGGAGGGAGAAATTTTCTTTGTTACAATTGCAGCTGGCGTTAATAGTACTGGATTTTTCACAACTGTTTATTATTCTTAAAATTTTCCACCTAAATACTTTTTTCATTTTAATTATTTTTAAAAAAAGGAAAAAAGCTTTTAAAAAATTATTATGTTTCAGTTAACTTCTTATTGTCTGTGAATTTCATAATGAGAATATCTTAAATATTTAGCACCAAAACTTGTCGTGGAATATTTACCTTCTTTTTTCTTTTTCTCCAAATCTTTCTCTTTACTCTACTAATCAGTGATGCTAAGTTTTTTATTTGTACTTTCTCTTCTCCTTGTAAGAGGAACAATTGCGATCGTGCCAATTTTCACCGGAAATAAACGTTTTAAGGTCCCCTGAATCCGAAAAAGTGGTTTTTAGAAAATGGTCTGTCTGGATGCACTGCATACATCAAAAATCGCATAGAAGGAAATAGTTGAAAAATCGCAGAAAGTTCAAACTTGACATTCCGTTCAGTTGTCAACTTGGGAACCGGGTAAGTTATCTGTCAAAATTCCTCAACCGGAAGTACCACTTATTTTTCTTATTTTCTCGAAAACGGCTCCAACGACTTTCTTTAGACGTGGTATACTATCTACACACACATAAACACCAGTCACCTTTATTTGAAAGATTTTCCCGGAAAAAATAGATTTTTTGGGGGTTAGTGGGGGAACAGTGACCTTTGCTTTCCTCTAAAGTACCACTTCAGTATAACATATAGTTTTACCACCTACATAAAATTAATAGACATTGGACGCATTGATAGAATTTCAAATTGAAATAAAATCGGTTGACCGGAAGTGCGACTTTATTGAAATGTTTTTGACTTTTTTGGAATTTCCATGAAAACGACAAAAACTATTTCCTTAAACTTGGTGTGCGTCACAAGATAGAAAGGTATATCTTTTATTTGGAACATTATATTTGGGATAGTTGTGCGGAATTTGTGGCGTTAATTACAGATTTTAATGTTAGAGTTGGATAGTGTTTCAAGAGCGCTCTACTAGGTCACAATATAATCACTTCTCTAAGATGCCAAAATTAGTAATTTGGTACTTATCCCCCCACCACCCTATATAAACGTAAAATTTGAGTTTATAGAAAATTTGCCGTTTCCTATGCACACAATTGCATTGAAATATGTAAGCGAAAGTCGTGTGAGTGTTTCAAAACAGATTTATAGTTTTATTAAATTCCATTTGTGCTATTTTAAAATTAGTTTATTCTTTCTGATAGAGTTCTCCAAACAAACAGTCCTTGTGATAGGTTTCAGTTTTTCGAGTGTTTCTCGAAAAATGGACGTAATGATTTTCTTTCAACTTATTACTAAGCTTACGCTAACTGCACACATATACGTAACATTCTTATTACTAAGATTACACTAACTGCACACATATACTTAACATTCTTATTACTAAGCTTACGCTAACTGCACACATATACTAACATTCTTATTTGGAGAAAATTTTACATAGATTTAAATTGAATTTCTGAAGGGCCTGCGGAAGGGATCAGTGAGGTAGGTTTAACTTGAAACTGTCAAACCGCTGTTCCTAGTTTTACTGAGAGTGACACAGAGTGCATAATTTGACAGTGGGTCAATAAGTTCTTTATAAATAAATATAATCCCCAGCACTACACTTATAGGTGATGTTAAGGACAATAAATACACATGTATCTATTTATTGTATGAGATGAATAAGTCCCAGGGTAAAATATTTTTATTCTCTCTCTCTCTCTCTCTCTCTCTCTCTCTCTCTCTCTCAGTGGGGTGAGGCGTAGAGGAAATGAACAGGCGAGATGCCCTTTCTATTTGTTTGTATGTCATGTTGAGTATGTTTTCATTTTGTAGAAGTGGTTGAATTCATTTTGTAGAGAGCAGATAAAAAGTGTGTTTGTCCGGTGTCACTGTGTTTGTCCGTGTGGGTGTGTATTAGTGAGGCGCGGCAAGATGAAAGGCCAAAATGTGAGAGCAGGCGGATAGGTGGGGAAATATATTCAGACAAGTGGTGTCAGGTGTAATAAAGGTCCGATGTTCATCTCGCTCTCCGTGTGTGTAAATGTCCATGTCTGTATATATATTCCCTTTGAAATGCCCTTCATCTAGTACGTGTGCCCTTTGCCGAGATGGCGCTTTTCCTCAACCTCGCTCGCTAAAGAGAGAACACTCCAATCCCATCTACTCTTTCATCAGCTTTTAATCGTTGTTCTCCATCGTATAAACTATTTGAAGTTTCACCCTTCCCACTACCGTGCCCATGCCCTTAATGTTTGTCTTTTCACTTTACAATTCCCTCTTTATTCTTTTGAAGGACTTTAGTTTTGGAATCTGAAGTATCAACCTGTACATTATTAGCACAAATGCTCGAGAAGTGGGAGGATACATGGAGAGGTAGTGTAAGTGATCACCCTCCTTCTTTATCACCTACCTTTTTCCTTTTCCTGTCTACAGGGCGTAGGAACTACTGATTGCATTTTTTCTTGTTTTAGCTTCTCATAAAAGGAAACTCCATTGTAAGAAATTCGAGCTTCTGTTTAACCAGCCGCTGTCCAAGAACAAAAAATACTTGTACCTTCGAGTTAGTGTCGACAGATTTTTGTTTAACGATCAGCGCCTCCTGACTCTTCCCTACTAGTCCCAACTTCCTGCCTGCTTCGTCTTCTTCTTCTTCTTTGGTTTGGCTGCTGAAGAAGACGTAGCATGGTTTAGAAAAAGATATACAGCACTTGAATCTTGATTCAACGCCCTAGAAATGATTTTAGATAAAGGAGAACGGTCTTGGTCAGTGTCAAACACCGAAGGATCTTTTAACAAAAATCCAACCCTAGCTACTCTGATCGAACTTAGCTCACTTCTTTTTTCTGTTCCGATATTCAAAAATCATTCCCACGGTAACAATGCTTACGATTATGGTACCGTACAATTATGGTACGTATATATAGAACGTTCCAATATTTCAGTTCTGGTGTGAAACATTCGCACAACTTTTCCTTAGTGTGAAATTATTTCTATTCTAATTGACAGTTTTTTAACCAACTTGGAATTTTATTTACTGTTGGGTTGAGTGTTACTGTTGGGTGTTAAGGGAGAAGCGTAATAAACTGTTTGTAGCTACTTTCAGAAAATTGCTAAAAACATAAAATAGAATAAAAAAGATCCAGTAAGTTGCATTTTGGTTGACGGAATATATATTATACTCGTTAAAAATCATTTCTTTCATATTTAGGAAAACATATATATTTCCAAAGAAACAATTCCTTTTATAGCTCTAATAGAAGGTAATATGGATTTTTATTTTTCCTATCCGATTAATCCAACTAACTGAACTATCAGCCTACTTCTACTATCTCATCCAGTCACCACGCACTTAAATAATATACCATATACCTCAAAGGCTCCAGGTACAGCAGACCTTGTATTGCCATCTAGCGGCTTCTAAAGTAACTAGGTATACCTTATTCCAAGAAGTACTTTAATATGTTATTCCCTTTCTCTTGCTCACTATTAGTTTCTCTTGCAGCATTGAGTGAAAGTAGAAATAATAATTAGGAGTGATTTTAAATTATATCATTAAAACGGAAGTAACATTATTACTTCTTTTATTTCGCACTTACTATAGTATTGGCAGTTGCACTCCAATGCATGCTATCATCTATTTCCCAAATCTCCCTTACACATTTGTTGGGAGAAATTTTTACTTTCTCTTACGGTTAGAGAAAGTATTGTAATCGTGTCAAATTTTCGATATCGATTTTTCACAGGAAATACACGTTTTGAGATTCTAGAAAATGGTATGTGTATATTGGTGTGTGGCCACGTGTGTGTGTGAGTGTGTGTGTATGTGTGTGTGTATATGTATGAAAAGCATTGCTCGCAAACTAAAAATCGCAGAACGTTCATGCTTGTCATTTCATTTGGGTGCCACCGTTGGATCCCAAAGTAAGTTATCTGTCAAAATTCCTGAACCGGAAGTACCACATTACTGAACGTTTTTTTTTACTTGTTTGCGATTTTCTAAAAAATAGTTCCACCGATTTTCTTTGAACTTAATATATTAAGCATACCAAGAGCTCAACTTTTATTTTGAAACATTTCTCTGGGGGAATTCATTTAAAGGGGATTTTGGGGAAAGGGGTTATGTTTTCATCTCAGTACTATTTCAAGTTATTATATAATTGTATCATCTAAATAATATTAAATAGAATCAGAAATTTTATCAATATTCCGAATTTGAATAAACTCGGTTCAACGCCGGAAATGCGTTTCTACTCAGCATTTTTTTCAGTTTTCTGAGATTCTTTTGGTAATTGGTTTCAACAATTTTCTTTAACCTTAGTAAAACAATTATAAATACAAATCTACGACTTTTTTTTGAATACAAATCTACGACTTTTTTTGGGACTACCTCCGAAAAATTCATTCAAGGTGATTATTAGGTGAGTAGCGGAGTTATCTTTGCTTCCAAAGTGCTATTTTATTATAGAATTATTATACAATTCTATCATCTAAATAATATTGGTTGATATGAATTAGGATTAAATATGTTGTAAAAATTCTGAGGTTAAAGAAAATCGTTTCACCGGGAATGCTTTTTTACTGGTTATTTCATTTTTCTACGATTTTATCCATAAAAACACCGATGGATTCCATTAAAAATTTCCACCAACTGTGAATACAAAGTCCTGCCACTTTCGTTGGGAATTTTTTCCCGAGAAAGTTCATTTAAAGAGAAGTTTGGGGAGGGGAGTGTGTACGACGGTTACTTAAATCTCCTCTATTACATAATATTCATTGGTTTTCATATTTACACAGCAGAAAATTAAAGAAAACAAATAAAATTGGCTCTGTTGACTGTTTTAAGCATTAATTGAGATATAAAGTAATAATTTTCACATATGTTCACAGATAGCAGCACCTTAGTTAGTAGAACATTACATTTTTTTAAAGGAATCTCCTAGTAAAAACATTATTTTTATTGTTATTCCCTGTTATTAATTGATAAGGTTATGTACCATTTTGCCAATAGTGTGTAAGGAAAAAGATATAAATTGAAGTATAAAGCAATCAAATTAGCCAAAATGTTGGAATATACAAAATGCAGCCTATGTTTCCACTTTCCATTGGTCCTCTACAGATTGCAGATTCAACTTTAGTTCGCATAGCCACCACTAGATAGTATAGTAGGCTCCAAATTTAAGATATTCCATTATTAGTTCAATATTAAGGCAGTTTTTGTTGGCATTAATATTTTCTCTTTTTTTTTCCTCCATTCTCCATTTCCAGGTTGACAGTGCCTCCTACATTCTAATTTTATAGATTTTTTTTTGTTTCCACTTTTTATGATTTATATTATCTCGACGATTTGTTAACGGCAATTTATTGACATTTTTATTTCAGCCCTTATCGACTCAGATATACACACAACACATACATACATACATACATTCGTACATATACATACTAATGGATATATATACACTAATTTGTTCGAATCATTTCTATTTCACTTTTACTAATATGGCATTATATCTTGCATCATTAAATTCATTGCCTGATATTTATTACCTTTTCCCTGTGTTATTGACAGATGAATCACCTATATTCAAGGCTATTCGCTTTACGATTCAAATAAATCTTTTTACCTACTCTTAATGCAGTAAACGAAAAATCACACGAAATTCAAATTTGATATTCCGTTTGGGTTATCACAAGAGCATCAGAATAGAAATGGACTTGACCAAGTTTTACGATTTTTTCGAAAATGACTTTCAACGATTTTCTTTAAACTAAAATACCCAAATGTAGTTGTATCATTTTATTACTGCTCCCTTACACCGAGTTGCAGGAAGTATTGCGATCGTGCTAGAATTTCGAAAGTGAGTTTTCACCGGAAATATGTGTTTTGGGTCCCTTGAATGCGAAAAAAATGTTTTTAGCTAATGGTCTATATGTTATGTGTGTGTGTGTGTGTGTCTTTTGTTAACAGAATATCTCAAAAACGAAAAGTCAGGGGAAGCTCAAACTTGTTTCATTTAGGCACTAACACCGCATCAGTCACGAAGTTTTCGGGCTATATCTCGGTCTATACTTAGATAAACGACTGATTTGTAACCCATATATTAGACTGGAGAGACAGGAACTAAAACTTCACACGATTCGTACTTTTGCTTGACGTTCTAAACTCTCAGTTGAAAATAAGACGTACATATATATATATATATATAACAGACTTAAAACTCGTATGAACTTATGGATGCGAGATTTGGGGTTCAACCAAGCATTCCAAATTTCTACTGTTTCTTGTGTTCTGTACTCGTCTCCAAGCCCGACCAACTGGCCAGGAATGGGGCGAACAAAAAGTGGTTCAAAACTTATCCTGAGAAATACCAAAGCAACATTCGTGCATTGTTCTGGAGAGAGTAAGACAATATCTGGAAATTAAGTTCAGGAGCCAAAAACAGCAAGATGATGATATCATAGCTGTGAAAGAACTAAAAGACCCTCGGATTAGATCTGGTAACAGGCTTCCTCACAGGCCATGACAGGTTCAAACAACACCTAAATAAAGCGGGGAATAATTAGCTCGGAACTTTTCTGTAGATTATGTGAGAAACGGCCTCGCACCTGCTGATTTTGTTGCAATCCTAGATTGCGTTATGAGTCTTTTGGCACGCAAACAGATAATATCGCAAAGAGACCTGGCTAGGAAACATCTTGAAGAGGGGAGGTACTAGACCTTCAGGGGTAGGCAGAATTAGCTTCTAATTGGCTGCACTGCTTGGGGACTGCGACCAATACTGAGTCCAATCTATCTACGTCTCTAATATAACTCTCCAACTGACCTTAAAATTCCATAATTTCACATCTGCCCATCCTAAGCCTCTTACCCAAAGACTGTCCTCAATCACCATTCCTGACATGCGTCCCAGAAGATTAAAACAATCAAGATTTCCTCATAACTAATCCTTCACTCCTCTCAAATTGAAATTATAAATGAGTACCCCCATTAGGATGAATCTCCTATCTTTTATCCGTAGGCCATGCCTATCATTCATGTATTTTATCAAATAGCATCTGATACCTCGTCTCAGGTGTTTACATATATGTATATATAAGCTACCTGAGAGTTTTCATTTTTTGAAATATTTCGTTAAATTTTTATATATTCAGACCTTCACTACAAACATTGTTTTTTTTATTGCTACAGCGAGTTAATTAATGAGGCCAGGAGCCCTCATAAATTGTATTTCCGGTAAAAATCACAATTTCGGAAATCTGACACGAACGCAATACTTCCTCTTAGAACGCTAAAAGAAAAAGTACCAATTACATTAGAATACCTTGCTTTATATGTGTACATGAAAAAAATAAATTAGTTTTAGCAAAAAGTGGAAGCCTAGAGACGAATATTGGTAGATTTAAAAGGGAGTGTTAGTCGGCCATCTTGTGGTAGGTTATAAAATTTATTACCATATAAATGAAGGGCGCAAAGGAAGCCAGCCTGTACCTCCCCGCACGCAACTCTTCCAGTTTTTTCTTTCATTTATTTATTTAGTTTTTCTTTCGTTATGACCTACTTCCTTCAGTCAGCTGATTTAGAAAACTACAGAATAACTTTTATAAGTATTTCTCCCCAGCTGAAGGTTAGCAAAATAAATAAGCTTTAGGAAAGAGCTTTTCCAAAGTAATAAAGTTTTTTTTATTCATATAGTTTTCTCCTTCTCAGGAAAATCTACCTTGGTAAGGGCAAATATTTATGTTGCTTTTAAGGATGGTTAATTTTCTTCTTTATGTAGTTTATGGTTGAATTACCTATACGATAATGAAATTATGGTCTTTAAATTTTTTTTTAGCAATTGGCAATTTAAGATTTATTTGAATTTAGTTAGGTTAGAATTTGTGGCGAGTTCGAAAAATATTTCTCGTTCCTATTGGTCTCTTTCCTGTCGCATAGAGACAAAAATTGATTTTTGATGGGTTCTGGGCGGATCCTCCCTAGGGAAGAAACCACACTTAGCCAACTAATGAGTCCAATATGCCGCCGTCCGAAATACATCATATGCCTTACCACGAGAAATGATTGTGATGTTCCCCACAGTGCAGATGAGCTACCAAGGAATTCGATTACAAACAATGCAGTCGTAAAACGCTAAGAAGTACGATGACTAAAAACTTAAAAATCCACATTTACAATTAGGTTCCCCCTCGTGCTTAGTATGGGTCCATCAGAGCAAACTAACTTTGGATTAGAAAAGAAGCAGACAAGACGCCCGGTTCACACCACGTGGAGTTAGGATTGGTTTGATCTTAAGAGATATCTTCCATTCCAAGTTCAGCACAAGAAATCCAACGCCAAACTTGAAAAATAGTCAAAATTCCCACAAAAAGGATTTGCTAAGAGTTCCGGCAGATCCCCTCCTTAGCTCACTTTCCTGTCCCTTCCCACTGAAAAAGGTTTAGTGTGCGTGAGCATCATAATGAGCCTCCAAGAGTAACCTGGATTGTATCATTTACAACACACCGTCTCTGGAGAGGATGATCTTCTTAGATGCTTAGTTAAAAGGCAATGCCCCATAACCAAGGCAATGGTTCTGTTTAGCTCATCAACGAGAGTACAAACAACGATTGTACGAGTCCTTAATGGAACTCTCCAGAAAAATGTTGGAATGCATCTTCTCCGCCATATTCCTCTGATGGAGGGTATATTTGAATGCAAGCCATTGGCTCCACAAACAATTTTGTTAAAAGATGCCGCTAAACGGTTCAGGCCTTCTCCCCAGTGGGCGCCGCAAGGCTCCCTTCTTATCAACCTATCAGCGTCTGCGTTTCCAGGAATGCCATTGGGCTGTAGGCTGTTGTGATTTTGTCAGGGAATCCAGTTCCTTACAGCATTCCTCAAAATTCTTCGATTTGGACACAGTTCGCCTATAAGGTGACCTGAGTATCCTGAAAAACGGATTAAGCCTGACACAAAAGAATGAAGAAGATCTGGCCTCATCATTGTCTTGAGGAAATGCACAGAAATCGAACGAACAGTAATAGGATTAGGAATCCAGTGTTTGTTCTACCGTTCAGTAATAAATTAACAATATAAACTGTTTATTCATTGTATCATTACAGTTCAATGAACATTTAAATTTGGTTTCGTGTTTAATACTGGATAATGTATTGCACTCTCTCACAAACACAAAGACAGTAGCTTGCTCCAATCCTCCCCTTGGTTAGTAGCAGCTACGCTGAGGGTGAAACAGGAGAGTGTATGACGGTGCCGGACATGTCACCATATGTTCACAGCTGTCAGGGTGGTTTCCTAGCATATAGCCGACCGAGCACCAAAGCTGCCACCCTCATCAGCGGGAGAAGATGCGGAACTGCAGTAGGATGTAGAATGTAGGAGAGTGGTTTTGTTTGCTATACATGGCGCCCTCTACCCAGTTCTGTCGTGGATATATGAATAATGGAGGGGAACATCACCGGTGATTGTGATAATGGTATGCAGATCTTCATCGCCACTGCATGCAGCGACGGATAATGTTGTGCCCAGTATTTTTTTTTTAATTATATCGATATAAAAATCTGGTGTGAAACACTCACAGACATTCTTTTTCAATTTACTGCAGTGGCAAATTTTCATCACACTTATAATTCTTATTGGTGTTTAAAACCACCGGTGTTTTGATGGAGAAAATCACAAAAAACTGAAAAACCCGTTCAGTAAATTCGCACTTCCGGTAAACCGATTTGCTTTAAATTCGGAACTTTGACATCACATTTCATTATAATTAATATTATTTAGATGATAGAATGGTTAATAAAGTGAAACAGCACTTCAGTGGACAACACAACCACAACTTTTAATACATTTTTCCGGAAAACTGTTTCAAATAAAAGTTGTGGCACATTGCTGTGTAGGTGTGTAGCAAGGTTTGCGAAAATCGTCGGAGCCATTTTCGAGAAAATCGCAAAACCTGAAAAATCCATTTGGTTAGGTGGTGTTTTGGCGCGGGTGAGACTAAAGTTTATAGTTTTGCATTTGGAGGGCTTGACTTTGATTTTCCATTTTTTAACTAATCGAATGCAGGATACGACCTAGGTTGGTAGCGATTACGCAGGTATCGCCTCATAAAAATAAAGGATTGTTTCTGGGTAGAAAGGAATGTCTGCGGTATAGAATATGCATAGGAGAGGTGCGAGGACACTTCCTGCGGAACCCCAGCTTGGAGTGGGAATATGGTAGAGCAGGGGGAGGAGCCTGAGCGGATCCAGTAAGATCAGATATTTAGAAACGGTTTGAAGATTAAGTCATAAGAGAAGGGAAAGATTATCCTTGAGCTTTCACAGCAAACAGGATGCCATACCCGGTCGAACGCCTGAGCGATATCCAGGAACACACCCGGACACTACAGCTTCCCGCTCAAAGGCGGATGAGATGACGTCAACCATGCAGTGGCATTGTAATCCGAACTGATATTGGGAAGGTATTGTTCAAGGAAAGAGTAGACTTCACTTCGTAAACATCTCTAATATTTTTTTAAAGACTTTAATTTCACTAATCACTTATCACTTCACTATCAGAGTAAGAACAACACGCAGTATTTCGTAAGCATCTTCGGCTAGTTTCGTCCATGACCCTCATGGTTTCTTATATTCTATTAAAAACTTATTTATTTGGACTTGTATCGATTTTCTGATCGAAAAATTTTTGTGAGCAGACATATCCATGGATTTTATTAAAAATAAACTAAGAAATCAGCTGAACAGTCTGAAGTCAGCCAACTTGTTTGAAAATGAATGTAACATCATATTTACCGAATTTTGACAAACTTACTCCAGACTTTCAACTACAATAACCCATTAGAAACTTCATATTGTTGTATTGTTATGAAGTACATGTACATGTATATTGTAATTTTATTATTCATACAAGTTAAATGTATTTATTATAAAATATTTGAAATCCCAGCATACTGTTCGACCAAACAGAAATGTTAATTTATATATAAGAATGTTTAGAACTACTAATGTTTTATACTTTAATAATTATATTTTGTAATTATAATTACGATTATTGTAACATTGATAATAAATAATTGAATTGCGGTGTATTTTAGTACAGCGTCTTTAAGGAAAGCACGTTTTAGGCTCAATTTTCAAGTTTTTTCAGTATATTTCATAATTCAAGTTGCTGACTTGCGGCTTCGTTAGTATTATTTTAGTAAATATGAGTCCAAAAATAGCTCTTTATGAAAAAAGTAAAAAAGGTTTCCGACCCCTGATCTACACATAGTCATTTCTTTTGGATGGCTGTTACTGTGTCGTAAGAACCTACATGGATAATACGTGTTGTAAAAATCCCCAATTTTGAAGAAAGTTTGTCATTTACAATCATAATAAGTTCAGTTGGAGAGAGTCGTTCATCATCACAAACAAAAACCAACTTCTTGAACAGAAACAAAACAAATCGTAAGCTGACGATGGCCTCAGAAAACATTAATTTCCTCTCAAAATTCAATAAGCGTGAAAGAAAGGAGAAACAGTTCATAATAAATGATTAATAGCTTTGTTTATTACTGTAGTAATGTGTGTGTACTTGTAGAGTGTAATTGAAACAGAACTGCGTGTAAACGGCTAAGGAAAATAAAAATAAAAAAGTATACGCTAAAAAGCAAAGAAAAACAGGAAAAGGTATATATATTTCAGTAGAAGTGTTTACTTTCACGGTCACGAGCTTAAAAGTGGTTGGTAAGTATTGAGGGATTTTCTGAGAGGAGAGTGAGAGAAGAAGAAGGCTGCTGGTTTGTGGTGGGGAGAAAAGGGCAACAGACTAAGTGCTTAGTGAATATTTAAATAAGCTTATATCAAGTTTAAGTTTTATAAAACTCCTTGGAACAAAGTGTTATTACATCAATATACACCATACTCTTTTAAGTATAAGGATGAAGCACCAAAAAAAAAAAATATAAAAGTAAAGATGAAAAAAATTTAAAGTGGGAATAACGAGCGGCGGCGGGATGTTAAAAAAGAATGGGCGAGACGGGGAAAAAGCGAATATATAATTTATGCAGCACTGTATAATGTATATTCCCCTCTTTCACTTCCGCTCACTCTGCTGTGCTCTTTCGTAAAGGTTAATCAGTTTCTAGGTGATAATACACTACTTTCATATTCTCGGATTTTTTTCTTTTCCTTTTATTCCACTTCCTTTTACTTCTGTAAGAGGCAGTGGAAGTATAGCATTCGTTCAGATTTTCCTAAATTGAGTTTTTCAGCGGAAGTACTTGTTTCCAGAGATACTGAGCATGAAACATGTTTTTTTTTTACGAAAATTGTGTGTGGTCAGAAAAACTAAATGGAAAATCGCAGCACTTTAAATTTCAGATTCCTTTTCCTATACCAGCCTGCTTCATTTTGTGATCAACCTTCAATTTGTTTCAGAGCGTGTAAGTTACTGATTTTACCCTTGTGAAAGACTACTGTTTTCACGAATTGATTATAAGGACATCCTGAAATTAGGCGACCAATAACCACCAAATTGAGCTGGCTATTACGGGAAACTAAAAAAACAATATCTGTTACTGTTTCTAACATTGCGGCAGCATCACCATTAAATATGTTTAAAAAAAATCACAATTATCACTGTCATTTTTATTCTCTACAGATTAAAAGTGTCTTCTCCATCTTCTCACCCCCATTCTCCTCAATACTTCTTCCGCTGCTCCCAGCCATGTTAATAGGGGGCCACCTTTTCTACTGCTTCCTACCGGTTTTCTTTCCAAGGACCTCTTTGGAATCCTGCTTTCAGTCATCCGTTCCGCATGCCCCAGCCATCTGAACTAGTTTTTTCCTTACAGAAGATACCAGGTCCGCTTCATTGTACTTTTGACGAAGCTCAGCATTGTTTCCTAGCCTCCAGCACCCATTCTCACAGACAGGTCATCATATTCTTCTGAGTACCTTTCTTTCCTCTATATTTATCTTTCTCTCTCTTCTCTCGTAAGTATCCAGGTTTTACCACCATATATGGCTGTAGGTCTTATGGTTGTTTTATAAAGAAGGACCTTCGCTCTATTTGTCAAGCCTCTAAACTTCAGCGGTTTCTGAAGTATGAAATAGACCCGTTCCCGGAAGCAACTCTGGCCTTAAATCTCTTGAGAGGTTTCGTTTCTATCTACTACGAGAGCTCCTGGCTGACTGTCTTAAATTCATGGATTCCAGAAGTACAAAAGTAAAGACATACTTCAGCTGACGATTCAACCTGTGGTGTAATACGCCTTAGTACCACTTTATGGTGTATTACATCGAAATACACGCCTGACGGGTTGAAATCATTGAATAGTGTAATTTTATTGCATGTGGATTTGAAGAATGAATTGATCACCATTTGACTGCTTAGATATTCTATAGTTGGTATTATCATTGTGTATATAAATATATGGCATTGACAGTGTCGAGAAACGAGATAAGTCGGTCGTAACTCGTAACACACACACCAGTTTGATAGAAAACATTTCAGCAGTGGGGCCTGTAGGAAAAGTGCCACAGGGTGGACAGGTGTGCGTTACTCACCTGCTGTTTTCATCATGTCAGGTCCCGCCGGTTGATCCCGTTGTTTCATATAGCCTGCAGGAACGAGTCCATGAATGTACCGCTCACATATAGCCTATATTATACCACACGGTTTATGTTACTCCACTTCAAATATGGTAATCAGCTGTCAGTATAAGGGAATAATTAGTTCGGGAATGTCTGGGCTGGTTTTTTAAAAGCAGCACCTCTCACTGGTACCTCTGTAAACCACACGCTTCAGGCTAGACATTTCATTTCCACTTATCAACCCCCTGGAACCCTCCAACTACATCCCTCTGTAAATACATATATATCATGGATCTGACCCTGACACTGATGGGTTTAGTAAATCCCTCATTCCATTTCTGTATTATATCCTTCTACAATTAAAACATTATGTTTTTGACCAATTAGTCACAACTAATTAGAATGTTGATATTATGTCGATAATTTTTCAAAAACAAACGTTTAATGTCACTTTTTGTGCATAAAATATAATATGCATTTTGTCTGGATCCATGTCAAAAAGGTTTGTGGCACTGTACCTCCTGTATTGAACTCAAGGCACAGTTGCAAATAAATTAATGAAGTGGGGAAAAATACCCTGTTTTCTTCCGTACTATTTTTACTTTCTCTTACTCGCTAGTAAGAGTACGTCACCACTCCCCCGAAACACCATTTAAATTAATTTTCGAAGAAAAATGATTATCTATTTAAAAGTTATGACTCTTTTTATGATAAGTTGATATACCAAATTTACATGACAAATCCTTGGAGCTGTTTTTGAGAAAATAGAAATTCATCCAGTTGATGAAAGTGCATAAGGAGTCTGCCTGCCACCTTCATTATCAACAGTCAAAAAAATGGACAGCTAAGATAAACGTGGTCCTACATCGATTGAAGATAATCCACGTGAAGGACGGCCAAAAACTGCTACTACCGAAGAAAATATCGAGAAGATACACAATATGGTTCTAGATGATCGACCATTAAAGATAGTTGAGGCACATTTGACACGAAGAACTCAGAATGAAAAACATTGTGGAAGATGAGTGCCGCATTTGTTAAATGCTGATCACAAACAAATGAAGACTCGAGTTTCTCAGCAATGTTTCTGCCGTTTTAAGAAGCGTCCAACTGATTTTCTGCGCCGATTTATTACGATGGATGAAACGTGGGCTCACCACTTTACACCTGAGTCAAAACAGCAGTCCAAGCAGTGGGCGGTCGCTCTGCACCGAAGAAAGCAAAGACAATTGCATCTGTTAGAAAGGTTGTGGCTAATGTTTTTTTGATTCCAAAAGGTTGAACTGCCTGCCAAAGGATTAAATAATTAATGGGGAATACTACACACATCTTCTTGACCAGCTAGATGAAAAAATTAGAGATAAACAGCGTGGTTTGCAAAAGAAAAAATCCTCTTTCACCAGGACAATGCACCCGCCCACAAAGGCCGTTGGCAATGGGAAAATTGAGAGATTTGAAGTATGAATTGTTGGAACATCCTCCCTATTCGCCAGATTTGGTCCGTCTGACTTTCACCTATTCTCAAACCTTGAGAAATTTGTGGCTGGAAAACGTTTTAGGTCAAAGGAAGAGGTGATAGCAGTGGTAAATGAATATTTTGAAGACCTTCCAGAATCGCACTTCAGGGACGGAATCCAGTTATTGCAGAAACGTTGGGCAAAGTGTATTGAACTAATGCGAGCTACGCCGAGAACTTGTCTCCTTACCCTAGAACTTCCTCTTTCTAGGAGTAAGAGGCAGTAAACTGATCAACCATAATTGAATAGAGGAATACTAAAATATAATTATTAAAATGTCACCGTATTAACTGTAACATTATTATTGTACAATATGTACGAAATACTTCACAATTACACTTCAACAACTACACAGCAATAACATACAACACATAATAAACAAACATCTAACCACCTGTCATATGTTTTTGTGTATGTATACGTCTCGAACAGATGTTCAATAATAATAATAATAATAATAATAATAATAATAATAATAAGAGAGCGTAGCGCACTTTTCAGGTGGCGGGAAGTTGGGGGCAATGCTATTAGCTCGGAGGGTAATATAGAGGTTAGTTTCTATTTTTGGCGGTAACAGCAAAACCAAACTGCAGACCCCTCCCTTCGGGGGCTTTTCCCCTTCTTCTTCCGCCACTCACCCACTTCCCCAGGTCAGCCCAGTATTTCCCACCTATCCCGCACCTACCTCATTTATCCCAATACCTTTCACCAACATGTACATATAGATTTGTACTGCTAAGGGTAACATACGATGTGGCCCATTGTATACTACCCATTCTCCGGTCAACTTCAATATTTAAAACCACAATTCTCTATAGGTTAAACGTCAAATAATCTATTATTTGTAATACTTAAAATTTATATATATAAAATATAATTTATTTTGTCAACAATAGATCTTTCGACATTTCGTTAAGCTCCTTTTTCCCCTATTGTCCTTTGCTGTTCTTTGTTTGTAAAATATTGGTTTTTCCATGAAATATTTTTAGATTTGGAACAGTTTAATGGAAACATCTTTGTGTACATAGTTCGCATAATCGATTGTCATAATTGAAGTATGTGTTCATATTGTTCAAAGATCAAATTATTATACGTATCAAATTGTTCGAGATTCATTGGCTATTGTCTTAATGTATTAATTAGCCAATAAAATGAAAGCTTTAACAAATCAACCAATAATACCAATATTTCTCTTTTATTACTATATTTTCTTCTGTATAATTATTGATTTTTTGTTTACTTTGTTTCACTCCTTGTAAGAGGAAGTACTGAGATCGTAAAAAATTCGAAAATTGAGTTTTCATTGGAATACATGTTTTGAGGTCCCCCCTTGGTAAGAAAAAGATATTTTTAGCGCATGGTATATGGTTTTACCACCTACAAAATATTAATATACATTAAAAGCATTGATAGAATTCCAAATTTGAAGAAAATCGGATAACCGGAAGTGCCACTTTACAGAATAGGTTTTTGATTTTTGTTTTGGAATTATCTTGGAAACGGCTACAACGATTTTCTTTAAACTTGGAATGCTCACTGCACCATAAAAACAAATCAGTTTTATCAAAACATTTTGAAAAAAATGATTGTATAGGGGCTTTGGGGGGTCTTCAGTTAGGTTTTCAATTTAAATATAAGCTTTGTTGCGTTTGACAGGGGGCGCTGCACCCAACTCCGCTCAGATGTACAAGTAAGTTGCACATTTAAAGGAAATTTGTTAATTAAATTTTATTAATTGCAATAAGAGAAAGTGTATGAGTGAATCATATCATTGTTTTTCTGACATTTTGATAAAAAAAAATACTGCTTACGTAATGTTTATCGCTGGTTGACTGTAATTCATATTTTCCTGTAAACATATTATTTGAAATGTTGATGGGAAAGTTGACCACTGCAACCGGAACAGTTGCGATCTCGTTAGAGTTCCTCAATAGATTTTCTACCGGAAATTCATATTTCCAGGTGCCGTAAGTGCGAAAAAGAAAAGTTATTAGGGATGGATACTTTTTGTGATTTGTAAACAGTAGATATCAGAAACAATAAAAGATAGTAAGCTCAAATTTGAATATTTTGTTTAGTTACCAATTTTGAATTCGATTAAAATCTGTCTACCCGGAAGTGTACGACTTTATTGAGTTTTTTTTAAAACACTACAGTCATTTCTTATACATAGTATATTAACTCCACAAAAAAGTCCTATCACTTTGGTTTGTAACTTTATTCCGAACAGATTTTTTTACTCCGAACACAATGATTTTTGAAACCGGAAATACATATTTTGAGGTCGCTTGTCCCCTAAATGTTTTTAATTGGTATGTGTGCTGTGAGTTTTGCATGTGTTAACAAAATAACGCAAAAGCGATAAAATCACAATAAGCTCAAACTACGTTCTATTTAGGCCACAGTATCGCATCCGTGAGATTTTGGTGAAAATTCACCAACCTGGAAATGCGATTTTACTTAACTTGCCAGTTTTCCCGTTTATTTCTGGGGATTTTAAGAATTCTAGGTGAGCATTGGACATCCATCTTGAAGTACTTCTTCAAAATAATATTCATTTGTATATTACTAATGTTTAATATAATAAGAGAAAAATTAAATATGTTTGAAAAAATAACCAACTTTGAAGACAATTCGTTAACACGGAAATGCAACATCATGTTGTTTTTTTTTCTGTTTTTTGGTGATTTTTGTGAAAACGGTCAAATAAAGTTCGCTCAAGTTTCGTGTCCACAATCTGATGTAAAACACACACAAGACTTTCTATTAATGCAATTAATACAGCTATAAATGACAAATTTTCTTCAAACTCCAATATTCTCTTGTTATATAAAAGTATTTGTTGACGTTGATGAATTACGTTATGAAGAAATTTGGTGAGGATCGGTTAAAAAGAAACATTACATTCTACATAACATATTTTCGGTTAATTTTCGTGATGATACCAATAATTTGTCTACGCCGTATAACGGTTTTTTCAAAACATGAAGTTCTAGAATTCTCTTTCACCTACCCCACCCCTAAAAATGTCCTAAAATCTCTTTCACTTCTTTGCATATTCAACCCAACTTTCATTTCTATAGATGAGATGATTTAAGGCAAGAAACTAGTAACTTATAATTTTCTTTCTTTATGTTTCTGCGATGTAACAAATGTGTATGTTTAAAAATTCTTTCTCCACGTCTCCACGTCTATCGATATGTAAGTTCAATGTTATTTTTATTTAAATTTTTTGTGTTATTATGATTCTGCATTTTACAATATTAATAATGCATTATGGTTCCTCATTGTATTGTTTTTTAGATAAAGCCTTGGTAAAGACAGAAAACTCTGTCGAAACGTTGGCATAATTGAATATTTCTTTCTTGACCGATCCTCACCAGATTTGTTCATAACAACATTCTCCTGTTATGTGTTTAGTTGCCTTTATTGTTATATCAAAGGGAAAATCTAAACTTAATAAAATCACTTTTTTAGAGGAAAGCTTAACCTCACCCCCCTCACCAAAAACTCCTTAAAATGAACTTTCTCAGATAAAGTTTCAAATAAAAGTGATACTCTGTAAATATAGTAGTATAAAAAATTTAATGAAATCCATTGGTGTTTTTATAAAGAAAATCGCAGACATTGAAAAAAAAAAACTGTTTTAAATACGCAATTCCGGTTATACGAGTTTCCAAATTCAGAATTTGTCAACATATTTAATTCTAATTAGTATTATTTAAATGAAGGAATGGTATAATAAACTAAATTAGCACTTTAGAGGAATATATAAACCCTCCCCTCTCTAAAAGCCTCCTTAAAAAAATTTTCCCATAGAAATGTTACAAATAAAACTTGTAAATATGTAAGTTGTTATTTCAAATTTAAAGAAAATCGTTGGTGCCGTTTTCGAGAAAATCGCAAAAAATGAAAAGCCGATTTAGTAAAGTGGTATTTCCTGTTGAGGAATTTTGACAGATAACTTACTGTCGGATCCCAAGTTGACAACTAAACGGAATGTCAAGTTTGAACTTTCTGCGATTTTTCGTCTATTTCGTTCTATGCGAGTTTTGATTTGTGCACAATCTACACATACACATCATTTTCTTTAAAAAACACTATTTCGTACTGAACTTGTATTTCCGGTAAAACATCGGTATCGAAAATTTGACATGATTACGATACTTCTTTTTACTAGTAATAAATCATTTAATTTTTATGGACACATTTTATCGGAAAAAGTGTTGTGTGAATTCGCTTGCGCGTTCTAACGACTCCATCATTAGTAGTTCCATTATTTTTGACAAGAGTTAAGGAAACTAGTAGTACATCCAAAAATTCCGATTTTTTTTTTTTAATAGAAAATTTGTCAATATGTTCTTTAAGGCTCCATTAGCTTTCATGGTGTAACAACCTGAATAGGCTCATTTCAATATGGGCGAAACGTCGGTTTGTACCAAACCACTGACGCGTCTCAACTCGGCAATTCGAGTGTTTTTCAATTTGTCAATATATCACAAAACTGTAAGACATCTCATAATAGTGCAGGGAACTCTGAAAATATTCAGGTCAACATCGACTTGTCAATATCGTCCCTCACTTTGTACCTATAGCACCTTCTTTACCCATCCGGTAACCCGGAAAAAAATAATCTTTTACTGTTCTGATATTTAACTATGATCGATGTTGCCTAAATAAAACAGTATCCTCCCCCTCAAGTGGGGAGGATGTACTCTTATAGTTGCTATAAAAGCGGATATAATTCAGTTTTCATAGTGTAATGTCGTTGGTGATGTTTGATGTATAGGTAGCTTGTTGTGCAGCACGAGCGGATTTGTATGAAGGCTTGTGAGTTTTTTGGAGATAGAAGTATTAAGAATAATTAAGAAAGCAGCACTGATTATAAAATAAATATATTTTCTAACTGAATTTAAATAGCTTTATAATAAATATCACAGCGATTAAGTATAAATCAATTAATTAATCTAGATTAGATGCTAAACTCTTATGTTTTAACTTATAACTGGCACAGATACTAAGAGAGCAATTCCTGAAGTGTTCTGGCTTTCTGAAGTAGAATGCCTGTATGGTTTGAAGGCTGAGTTAAGACTGTCTACTCTTTACTCTTTTAAAGCTGATGGCTCTCTTCTTTGGAATTGCTCTCTCTCTCGCGGGGGAATTCTCTTATACAAAAGAGTTACCCTAACGGGATTTAGTGCCTTTGTTTTCTTAATAGCAATGACCAGATTTAATATACCTGGTTCTAAAATACACACTTTTTGAAGGTAAATTCACAGCACTAAAATCATTATAAAATATTAACAAAAATACAATTTTATAAAATACTATAAAATATTCAGAAACTTTAAACTATTATTTTTCGATTTTGTTCTTCCACTACATTTAATGTGAGGGATGCAAGAAACTTGAAATAATATTAATTTTTAAATAAATGTAAATTATCAAAATATGTTGCAAAAGGAGCAGCCAGGTAATACGAGTACCGTTACTAGGAATGTCCAAGAACCTTTATGGCTTTGTTCTAACCCCTTCTCCTCACAAGGGAGGCACTAAACGGACAAAGAGAAGAGATATTTAGGACAGACTCGTTCTAGCTACCAAAGTGAAAACATCAGAGCCAATATCAAGTTTTAAGAGTTTATTCCATTTAAATTATAAGCATATTGCTGTTAACTTAATTTCTCTTAGAGAATATATTGTTTTAAACTACCAGGGTGTTCTTAATTATTCTTGCATTCTATCTCAAACAAACATACAAGCCCTTTTCGCTAAAACGCTACGCCACAAGCTACCTATACACACATCCACACCATTACATTACAATAGCTATAACAATTATCAGGACATCTATAATAGCCGAATGAAATATGCTGGCCGAATTAGAAAGAATAATTGAATCCTGGCTACAATTTGTTTCTTTCCAGCAATATGTTTCCTTCAGATCCTCAGGAGATGTTATTTTTTCCTTTCCCTAGCACAGAATTTCATTATTCCCTTTTTCCCCAGCCAATTACACCTTTGTGTTCGCTAGAAAAATTCTGACCTCTCCTTGGGAAAATTATGTATTTTTGATGTAGGCAATCAATAACCGTTCTAGTTTTGCTTATAATTTAACTCTTTTCTTTCATTCTTTTTTATTAATTCAAAAGTTTAAAAAAAACTAGTTGACACGAGGTTGGGCTGTTCTATATTGATTGGCTGATTATCTCTACAGGCTTTGAGATTTTTCTTAACCCGACATCAATAAATTTTAAACATAATTTATTTTACTCGCCGTAACATTTCATTTCGTTATCATTTGTTTAGTCGTCGTCTGTAGTATTTTTTTCAGAATTAATTAGGATTAGTGCATAAATGTTGCCTATGAAAAGATAGTATTTATGATTTTATGGATATATCCGAAATTTAAAGAAAATCGTTGGATGGGTACGTTTTGGGTCAATTTTGAGCTTCATGTGATTTTTCGTTTTTTGACATATTTTATTCACACACACACACACACACACACACACACACACACACACACACACACACACAGTAGACCGACCATGCGCTAAAATCTTCTTTTTTTTCGTAATCTCTGAACTCGAAACATATATTTCTAATGAAATTTTCTTGTTGAACATTTAACTTGTTCGCAAAATAAGTAAATAAAAATACAAACCTGGTGTGAAACACCCAGATAACTTTCTTTTACTGCATTTTATTAAATTATAATTGACAATTCTTAGCTAATGTACGAAATTTAATGAAATTCGCCGGTGTTTTAATTGAGAAAATCGCGAAAACTGAATAAAATTGTTTTAAAAACGCACTTCCGGTTTTCGGTTTTTTTGATACTCAGAATTTTGGCAATCTATTTATTTCTAATCAGATTTAGATGGTAGAATTGCAAAATCAACTAAGATGTTACCTTAGAGGAAAACACGCCCCCCACCCATCTCCAAAAGCCAAAAGATACACCGACCAGTTGCTAAACCATTTTTTTTTGACCCAGGGGACCTCAAAACGGATATTTCCGGTGAACACTCGATCCAAAATTTGACAGTATTAAATACTTCCTCATACTAACAGTAAGAGGAAGAAAAAATGTAGCTAAAGGATTATATGATAAATTACCCTTCAAACAGGTTTAAGTATAATAATACAATGGCGTGTTCTGTCTGCTTCTTTTTGGCAAACAGGAATTACTTGGGAGAATTTCACTACCAAAGATGTGGGGATGCATTTCACATCACTTGGAAGGTTATATTGTTCTAGGTAGTGGTGAATGACACAAACAAGGAGAACTGGGTCATGTGATAGCCACCGGCAGAATACTGTGATACGGACAGTAGAAATAGAGTATGTCTGGGTGAGTATGTGTGTTTGTGTGCGCGGGCGGAAAATTGGCATTTCTGGAGAAGACAAAGGCCTCCACTTGCTTCCTTCAAAGGAAAACGTAATAATATAGAATCTGCAAGTGGAATGTTTCTCTCTTTCTCTTTTCAGAAAAGTGATACAGCCTATATAGTATAAAGTGGGGGAAATAGTAGTTAGAATTTCCGCTTCCTATTTTTTTTGGAAGATGTTCCTTAGGTACCACAGAAATCAAACTGGTCGAGTTATTTACAGAGTTTTTTTTTAACTTTCTTTTCCTGCTATATGTGTGGACAGTTTGCCATCTTGTCAGATTTTCGTGTTTAAGTTTTCCCCAGAAATAGAGGTTTTAAGGTAAAGAGCAAAGCATGAGTGACACACTCTCACGACTTGCTTTTACTTTAATACAATTTAATCAACAAACTTTCCTTAAAAATGCAAGTTACAATGTTTACTTGTGCTGGCCATATAAATAGTGGTGGGGATTTTACTTGTATCATTGAGTGGCCTTATGTAGAGCCAAAACCAACTAAGCTTGTGTAAATTTAAACAGACTGGCATATCTCCAATACCTTTCTGAAATCAAAATCTATGTAGCAGACATTCCACTTTTGAAGAAAATCGTTGTAACCAGTTTGCGAGAAAAATCACACTTTTGTTTAACCGATTATCTTCATAAATTTGGAAATTTGGAATTCTAATGTATATTGATATAATGTAGGTGGTACAATCTTATACGAGTATTATACTTTAGAGGAAAGCATAACACTACAGTGCTCCCAGAACCCACAAAAATCAGTTTTCCTGGGAAATGTTTCAAATAAAAGCGATAGGCATATGTGTGTGTGCAGTAATATACGAAGTTTAAAGAAAATCATTGGAGCCGTTTTTGAGAAAATCACAAAAATTTTGAGAAAAAAATTCAGTAAAGTGGCACTTCCGGTTGTTGGATTTTGCCCGAAATCTTCGGTCTGATGCGGTAGTATCAGTTTAATTGCGGCTTACAATTTAATCAACAACTTTCCTTAAAAATGCAAGTTACAATGTTTACTTGCATCTAAATGGAATACCAAATTTGGAGCTTTCTGCCATTTTTTGTTTTTAAGATATTCTGCTAACAGAAAAAAAAACATTTTCTTCTTATTCCAAGAGACTCCAAAACTTGTATTTTCGGTGAATATTCAATTCCGAAAATCTGCCACGATCCCAATACTTTCTTTACTAGGATGTTTGTAAACTCAAAAACGAAAAAACGGCAGAAAGTTCCACATTCGATATTTTGTTTAGACAGCATTATGGGATTCTATACGAAGCAATGAGATGTCGGAAGCAAGCATTATGATCGTGTCAAATTTTCAAAATTTAGTTGCAGTATGATTTGAACTTTTTACATTGCTCTGGTGCCCCACCCCCCGAGGTCGAAAACATGTTTCTAGGCAATGGTCAGTACACTTGTATGCGTGTGTGTGTTTGAACAAAATTTCTCCAAAGCGAAGGGGACTTACATTCTCCAAGATCCAACTGGAATTGGCTTGATAGTGTAATGACATGGCAAAGTCATAGCAATCTCAAACCTTCACAACAGATAACAAAGAAAGAATAATTTACAACTAGTGGCCTAGCCAGCTGCCTGACTTCAAGACAAGGCCGCGGCCAAACAAACAAACCCAGGGTAAATACCCTTACATCAAAGCAAGCACCGTAAAGGCTGGCCACTGACCTAAATCGGTGGTCACCAAACTAACCAAGGTCGCACACTAGGACACATGTCTTGGTGTGAGTGTGGCCAACACAAATATATAAACTTCGCCCGATTGGAAGAGGGGATGATTATACGAAAATACTTGAGTACGTCTTCATATACGAGCAGCAGTTTACGCGTCCCTATACAATTTTTATTTATACTTATTACTTTAGTGGTGCATCTTAGTTCATTTATCTTCTAATTTATTAGTTATTTATCTTCTATTTATTTCTAAGTATTTCTTGTTAATAGTTACCATTTTTTACGTTTAAATTATTGTTCAAATACAGTCTATTTTTATAAAATCCGTGTTAATAATTCGAGCACTAACTTCCAAAAATCTCTAAACTAACTTCCGCCCTCTTCAAGACATCTACTACATACCTCAGGAATCACATTAAACGATTCCACTACATCTTGTAGTATCACGGTGGGATCAGAACATCCATTAAACGATTCCATTACAATAGCCTTTCCACTCAGCTTGATAGCCATTACCATCATCTGCTTCGTTAAATACGATGGTGAAAAAAAGAAGAAGAACAAGAGAAATTGGAGAGAAATGTCATCAAGCTACCGGCTTACTGGCGGCACGTCACAAATTATCATCATCAGAGACGTAACAGTTCGTTACTTATTTTAAGTTTCTGGCCAGAATAAAGTTAGCCTAAAATATTCTCAAGCCTTATAAAAAAGGGAGGGCAGATTCTGTTGGATGGGTTAGCGGCTAGTCAAATCCAGATCTATTTAGCGTTAGTATGGTTAGAAGGCTAGTTTTTCAGATCTGGATGACTGCAACTGCAAGTAACGCGGCTACTTAATAGACCACATGGTAACGTCTAACATGAAGCCTCCAAAAATACTGCTTGGGCAATTTAGAGGTCAGGTAATTTCTCATCGCACCGGAATCCACTAAAATATTTTTTTTGTAATCATATTCTTAAATTCTCATTTCCAGTTAATCGATTTTTTGCAAAAATTGAAACTTCAGCAAAAACATTTAATGTATTAATTAACTAAATATTGGGAGCAGAAACCGTTACTGGACTGAAACGGTACATTAGACCCGCAGGGTTTTTCAACCGTTGTGCCGCGGCATAGCACGGTGTCGCTAGAGGATGTTAGGTGTGCCGCGAAAAATTTGTTATGGTCATTAATTAAATTATTCTAGAAATCAGTATAAAGCATGGTACAAGTAAGTACACATAAATAATACCTCATTGATAATGCAAATTTATTTCGATTTAAACACCGTCTTATTCCAACGTGAGCTTTGAAAAATAAGGTTTTGCGACACATCTAACGAGTATTTGTTTATGAACATCGATTTATGTCGATACCATATAGGTACGGTAATTCAGAATCAAATAGAAGCACGGTAATTAATTCAACATCGTACTTACAAATACTAATTAAAGGTACTCAAATGCAGTGTGTGAAGGGGTTTTCACTAAAATAAATTTTAAAAAACAACAGATGTAAGAAAATGGCCAGCACCAATCCCTGTGATAAAAACAAAAATCGATTATGGCTGGAATCCCTGGACGAAGATTTAAGACTATGCTTGTCCAAAATTAGTTGCCTCAAAGATATCTTTAAAATAACATCAGTCTCAGATAAGCACTAGTTGAAAAATTATAGCAAAAGGAATGTTGTTTATAAATAAGCTTTTAATTTTCATTGTAAGTATAATAAAATGTTTTGTGCTTCTTTTGGTTGTAATGGTGCATTCTATTGTGTTAATAAGTAAATTAAAAAGATATTTTTTTTGTTTGTTGATCATCATAACTTAAGTGTGCCGCGCAAGTTTAAACATAGGTTTAAAATACATTTCGTTTAGAGTAAAGCTTAACGTTGCGTTTCCCTCGGAATCATCCAAAAAATGAACATTCATAGAAAACTATCATTACCAGATAAGAAGGATAAGCATGTAGTGTGATGTTAGTTAGGTGGGCGAAGTTTAGGAGAAAAAAATCGTTGGAGTTAATTTCAAGAAAAACGTGAAAATTTTGAGAAATAAGACATTCAGTAAAGTCGTATTTCCATTGATGGATTCTGACCTTCATGTCAACTACGTGTGGGACCTAAATGAAGTATAATAAATTGAATATGTGGATGGGTCCGCAATGATGGATAACATCGGATTCTATCCGTCATAGCATGGATATTTCTTTTATTCCTGACCAGTTTCAGATTTTCAGCCATCCTCAGAGAAAAAACTTGATACTTGAAATTTATCAAGTTCGTGTAGAAAGTTCACTTCACGCAATATTTCTGTTACACTCGACGCTTGTGGCTTGTTGATTGTCTGTGGTTTAATGACACACACACAGTAACATAACCTAATAACCTCCTGCATTTACAAAAGCCAACAATCTCCTGAGGGAGTCTCTCTCCCTCAGGCACATACCATGATATGCATATATATATATATATTTATATATATAGTGTGTGTGTAAAATAAAACATCAACACTTAAAAAGTGGTGCTGTGTAGCTGTATGAATACCTTCTTAAAACTATGCTATTAGCGATTCGGCAGCGATATGCACGCTTTAAAACATGACTTTCTCCTTCATTACCTCCTTTATCCCTGTTCTTTACCTACATCATCACGTGTCAACCACATCCATTGGCTGTATTGTTCGGTAAAGTTTAAAAAAAAAAATCCTACCAACATCAGGTCGCAATTAACTTACTGTCCGAAATTCTCTGTTCGTACGATGATTTCTTTTTTGTCATATCATTTTTAAGTTGGCAGATAATCTCATCATCATCATCACAGCCATCATTCCATTAAACCGCTTGGATTTAGTTTGGAAGTCATGGAGAGAAAGACAACAAACTTCTTGCAAAGTTTAAGATAATGAAAGTGAAAAGTTAGAAGAAAACTTTGAATATGGTGAGAGAGAGGAAAGAGAGTAAGGAAATTTAAAGGAAAGTTGTGTGAGGTGTTTTGGGGGAAATTGTTTGCAAGCAGAGGTCGAGATGAAATGAAAGAAAAAGTCAAATAAAATGAAAAAGGGACACTATGTTTCCTCGGCCTCTTTCCAAAATACAACACTGATGAAAATCTTTTCAGTTTAGATTTATTAGAGATGGGGGATTAGAGTTTTCCAGTAAAGAGGAGGGAGGGACTGCTTTGCTGAAAACGGTTAAAGGGGAACACACACAGAGCGAGAGAGTAGCTTGGTTTGGTTATTATGTGCTTGCTTTAGTTTTCAGCGGCTGAAACATTGCTGAATATCCCCGTTACCTCCACTACCTTTATCCTTCACCACTTCTTCCGTATTTAGTTTTAAAGCGAATAAGGAAACATCGGAGAATGGGGTTAAAGTTTACGGGGAAACCTGTGGGAACATTAATCATACGATACTGTGTTTTCTTAGTTCCGGCACCTTACCATGAATTTCCCATAGATATCTCCTAGTTTTCCCAGTTTCATGTACATAGTTCAATATGGTTTATGTAATATCATTTATTTGATCATCATTTTACTGGAGAAGTAATTTTTATTTTTATTTTCTTGTACTAAACTGTCGAATAAATTTATCACTTACTCAAATTTTATGCGAAGTATTCGCAAATGACTTCAGAATTCAATAATAGGCACTGGGAATTGCAAATTATAGTGGAAATTTTGGTGTTTAAAATGTAATTGAAGTATAACTACTGAGAGCCGAATGTATTAAATCAAGCGTGTACAAATTTATGGAGATATTTGGTTCCAAATTACATATAAAGCCAATCATGCAGTTCGCACTGTAATGGAATCGTTTGATGTGTGATTCCTGGAGTAGCAGATGTCTTGAAGAGGGCGGAAGTTAGTTTGAGAGATTTTGGAAGTTAGTGCTCGAATTATTAAACGGTTTTTATATAAAAAAAAGAAGAAGTATTTTAACAATAATTTTAAAGTAATAAATGGTAACTAATAACTATAAAATCGTATAAATAGAAGATAAATAACTGATAAATTAGATTGATTAAATAACTAAGATGCACAGCTGAGAGAATAAGTTTGAATATAACTGTAAATTGCCGCTCGGGTATACAGCCGTCTCGTTTGGCCGTAGATGATATAATAATCCTTTCGTCGTATATCATAGAGTTTATATATTGGTGTTGGCCACACTCACACCAAGACATCTGTCCTAGTGTGCGACCTTCGTAGTTTGGTGACCTTATTCAGGTCAGTTCAGTGGCCAACCTTATCGCGGTGCTTGCTTATTGATGTACAGTATTGATGAAAAGGCTTTGTTAATCGTTTGTTTGGCCGCGGCTGTCTTGAAGCCGGCGGCCAACTAGGTCGCAGGTTTTATTACTGCCACTCTTTGTTAAGGTAGCAGCTGGCTGGAACCACTAGTTGTAAATTATTATTTCTTTGGTGTTTGACTTTGCCGATGTCAATGACTTTGCCATGTCATTACAGCACTGTAAGTCAAACATACTTGAATTTTCAAGCAGTCAAGTATGCAGCCATTTTACAAACTCATCGTCTCATTGGCTCTCTCATTTCTCTCCATCCACAATTTTCTTTCTGCTCTTATATCATTCTTCCTTTGAACTTATTTGGGGGGGGGGGAGGTATTTTTGTTTTCATCATTTAGGTTTCCGCGGCCACATTCATGTAAAACACTTGAGTTTCCTGGTTGAGACCGCGTCACTGGTTTGGTAGAAACGAGTTTCGCCCATGTTGCGATGAGCCTATTCAGGGTAATTACACCTTGAAAACCAATAAGGAATGAACCTTGGTAGACAAAGGGTATGGCTCCTTTGTCCGCCATATAGACTGCCTTCTTGTTCTCCATGTTTACTGTAGCCCTCTCCACCACCTACTGTAAACATGGTGATCAAGATGGCGGAGGAAGGACCCACGCCCCTTCTCTATCAAGGTTCATTGTTTGATTGGCTTTCAAGTTGTAACAACCCTGAAGAGGCTCATTGCAACATGGGCGAAACGCGGTTTCTAGCAAACCACTGACGCGGAAACCCGGAAACTCAAGTTTTTTTATTTTGCTTTTCCTTTTTCTGTTTAAAAGGAAATACGGTAGTGGTCAAATTTTTAAAATTGAGTTTTCACTTGGAATAACATGTTTTGAAGTCTCCCTAAGATATACGGGTGTATTTGTATGTGTGTATGTATGTGAACAGCTGAATTCAAAAACTGAAAATCTCAAACTTTATTTTTCCTTACAGGCACTTTCAGTAGAGTATGGTTTTAGTCAAAGTTCTTCAACAGGAAAATTCAATTTTATTAAATTGTCTCTGTCTTCCATTAGCTTTCCACGATTTAGCCGGAAGCGGCTGCAGCGATTGTTTTAAATTTCAAACATTATTTATACACAAAAACACACACACACATACAAAAGTCTACCACTTTTATTTGGAAAATTTATTTTTGGAAATATTGAGGGAATTGATTTCCTCTTAATGTGAGCGGTCATTAAATAAATTTTCGCTTAGAATTTAGAACAGTAAATGTGATAGAGTTTTCTTATTAACGTAGAATTTTATTTAAAATTTCAGAACAAACTTTCCAAATGAAATGATATTCCCTCTGTGAAGGGCGACATAGGAAATTGTCCATATTATAGAACTGAGCGAGTGAATTGTGTATGTTCAGGTTATATGCTGTTATATTGTAGTCAGCTGTGATGATATCCCCATATCGTACTATGTCTGTAGCAGAGTACACCAATCAGGTACACCTAGAGGTATACAGTTAATTAGCTACACCTGTATGTAGTTCTGTTTATTATTGAAGTTAGGTTGGTTTCAATATGTATGTATATACATCTACACTGTTAGTACCAGTAACTGTTGGTACCAGTTAAAATTAAAGCATATAACTGTAGCATCAAATTCACTATATAGCTGCACTCTTCTATTTAATACTCATTCATTTTTAGTCATAATGAATACTGGGAATTTTCTTTTCATACTTTTCTATTAAAAGAATTATTCACTTCCAGTTTATGACCTTGGAAATCATGCGCCATAAAAGTTATTTCCCACTGCTGTACTTCCTCTGGGTATAGTGTTTGGAGTGTACAGACTCTCTAAGTGTGTTAATGAACTAAAGTTTGCCCCTGGAGTATGCTAAGCCCCATGATATAGTTGCACATATCAGCTGTTCTTGTAGGTCGTAACTGTATTGCTTGAGTATTGGTGGATGTCATTTGTAAAAGTTTAAGTGTTATTCCTGTTGTTACACAGAAATACCCGCCAAGAATTTTAAAGATTTTTGAAAGACTACTATCCCTGCTTGCGGGGAAGGGAAATTTTTGGATAGAATAAATTTGAAGATTAAATAAGTTGGAAATTTTGGAAGGTGAGAAAGTTGCCAAAATATTATGAGGTTTCGGATAGACAGGGCAGAAGGTTTGTCCGGCATTCTAGAAGAAGGTTGTATTGAGGAAGAGCTGTAAAAAAGATGAAGCGATATATCGCAGGAATACTCTGACCTATAACACTGGAGATCAATTGACTGAACAATCGTTAAATTGTGAGGCCTTCACCGTATATACAGGTTTTTGAGCGAGTCCTCTTTGTCTTTTCGATTTTCATCAAATTTGGAATTCTATCATTCTTTTAATGTGTATTTATATTATGTACGTGGTAAAATCATATATCTCACTGAAGTGGTACTTAGAGGGAAGCTACTGTTAAGAAAATGGCTGGAGCCGTTTTTGAGAAAATCACGGAAACTAAACCAAAAAAAATCGTTTAAGTCACACTTCGGTTGATGGATTTTACCGGAAATCTTCGTGTTTGTTTGAGCTTCCTGCGACTTTTCGATTTTGAGATATCTTGTTAACAAACACTCTCTCACGCACCCACAACATTAACTAAAACATTTTTTTTCTTACTCATTGAACCTTAACACACGTATTTCCGGTGAAAACACAAGTTCGAAAATCTGGCTTGATCACAATCCGTCCTCTGACCTGGAGCAATACAATCATAATTGCATTAGGAACAGTAGGAGAAAGTCGTGTGAATATTTTACGGGGAAAATAAAAAGTGTATTTCCGGTGAAATTCCGAAAATTTGACATGATTACAATACTTGCTCTTAAAGTCGTAACTAAAGGTGAAAATTTCCGTTTTAAAAAAAAAAATTCGTCTGTTGGTTTTTGAAAAGTGTACGAAGAGAAAGTTGTATCAAATGTTTTTCCCAAAATTCCTGAATATTTATAATATCCTTGTTTGAATATTAAGATAAAGGTCAAAAACGTTGCAAATACTAGAAGTATTCTATATATATATAAGCAGGTATTGTGATTTGTTTCATTCTCTGCAGGGGGTCTACTCGTGCCAACAATCTTTATAGCGGCACACATGGTGGTGGGGATAAATTATGTGTCTTCAGATTCTTTGTTTGTATTAGTGTGTACATGTGGCACAGTTTATAATATTAGAAGTTATATAAAGTTGGAAACATATGGTACGATGCTGCACTACACTTCAACTTTTGACCTAGGTCAAGGCATGTGTCCGACATATCTATCTTTCTTTCTCCTCTCTTTCTAAATAAAGAGCTGCTATTTCAAGCACGAGTAAAAAGGCCTTTTTATAGCAAATAATCTGTGTGTATACATGTCTGTCTGTATCCATGGCAACTAAATGTCTCCATAAAGAAAAAAAAATTGCAGAAAACTTTTGTTTAGATTTCAAATGTTGTGTTTGTACAAATATTATTGGCGCTATCTTCTGGACTACAATTTAATCCGTTCTATACCTGTACGCGTTTGTACTTATCTCCATACCATCTCTATATTTATGTGAGGACAAATGAATCAATTTTGAAGTGTAGAGTAAATTTTACATATAATAATTGTATTCTTCTCTTTAATGTGAGTGTTTCCCCAAGGAAGCTGTCAATAAATCTTGTAATACCAGAATATAAACCAATTTTTTTTAATAATTGTGTTAACTTAACTAGGGAAGTGTTTAAAGTTGAAAGCCCCTTTAAAGTGGACCGGAATAATGAAGATAAGAAAGCCTCGCTTGAAACTTAATTTAGTCCTCGGCAGACACCTTTCGTCTTTACCATCAACTTTCATCCGGAGTTAAATCTCTTCAAAACTCCCGCATGTTTCTTCCCGCGCCTGCTCGTTTCTCTTTGTTGCCATGACTTCATTAATCTAAAAAAAAACAAAAAAGAAAAACCAACGCCTGTTAGATAACACCCCTTAAAATTCACTGATGAAATTTGTAACCCATTTTTTTCTTTTTTTTTACTTCTTCTGTCTTTGAAGAACTTAAGTCGTTTCAAAAGTCACACTTGCTCTTCTGGCTGTTGGATTATTGCACACCGGTTTGGATTTGTTTTCTTTAACGTCTGCTTAAAGTGATCTAATTTATTTTTTTCTGAGGAGTACAGGTAATTTGGAAATGAGTCATCATCTCACTAGGGAATATCTTCACTAAAATACTGAGTGAATTCTTTTCTCTTTTTGTTTACCCAGCTGTTTTAATGGACCAGCTGTTTACAGACATCACCACCCCTTTGTAGGAAATGTTTGTAATTATTGCTATTATGAAACTTTACTTCCCCATACCAGGAACACCTACATAAAAATGAAAATAACAATCTAATGTGAAACACTCACACAACTTTCTCTAACTGCAATTTAAATAGTTATAATAGACTCTCTTACTAGTTGTTTAATTGCCTTCAATTTACATGAATCCGAGAATCTAAACTTTATTAGTAAAGTGAGGTACTTCCCGTTCACCAATTTTGCCCAATATCTTATTTTATCTGGTTCCCTGGTACAACGTGTACGAAATCTCAAATTTGAACTTTCTGCGATTTTCCGTTTTTTAATTATGCTGACTACACACACACACACACACATACCAATTTAAAAATCATACTTTTCGAACTCAGGGGGCTCAAAATGTATATTTCCTGTGAAAACGCGACTTGGAAAATTTGGCACGATTGCAATAGCACTAAGAGAAAGTAAAAATAAAAATGTTCCATTTGTACGTCATTTCTGAATTGTCATTCAGTGCGCTATGTACCTGCTCACCGGGCTGCAGAAACCGGAAATAACATGTAAAATCTTGTGTATCTGGATACTGATTTCATTCAATAACCGCTGTCGATTTACGTTAATCCTGACTTTTATGCGGTGTTTGATCTCCTTTAGAGACAAATGGACCAGCTATCTCTTTCAGATTCCCTGCGATTCTCATAGATAATTACGATTAACAGATTTTCCTGAAAATGTGTTTTTTCCCTGAATATAATCCTTATCCTTAACTCCACCCAGGTCGTGCCAGCGTAAATTGTACTGAAATGTTATACAGGATGGCCTAAAAATATGTATATAAAAGGTTTTTAGGTGTTTATATGGTACCCATATCAAGTTTAAGACAAATTTTTGGAGCCGAATTTCGACACTCTTTGGCTTCTTCGTGAGGTCCATTCACAGTAGATGAGCGAACCACTATTACATTCACCTTTTATCCTCCATTCCTTAGCTGGTTTTGCATTTCAGAAAAGAAAAGCGTTTATCGCTGTTTTCTTGACGTTTTTCCGCTTTGTTTTCCCTTCCATGATCCCTAGGCACCTCATTCTTAGAAGTCTATTTATTGGCACCCTTGTGCTTTTTTGAAAGGATGGATAGGAATGTTGACTGGTATGTTTGTTTTTTCGTCATTTGAATATTCGACCAATTGCACCACGCTTTTTCTAATATCTACAAAGTATTGATGCAATAAATAATATGAGATAAATTCTTTCAAAACCAAACTGAATTCATTAAATTAAATTAAACGTTTTCCTGAGAGGAAGTTCAAGTGATATACATGCACAGAAAAGGATTGCAATATTATTTTTATGAAGGCAAAAAAAAAAATAGAATAATAAAGTAACGAAAAAACTTCATTATATAGGCATACCACGAATAACAAATGATCATTGTGTTGGTCCAACCGGACGTGGAGCCGATCTGAATAACCGGTGCTGTACTCTTCAGGCGGTCAGTTGCAACACTCTAGCCAACCGACTCGACTCTGATATCATATTATAAACAATGTTAAGATTTATTTTTTCATTTTTACTTTCTCTTACAGCTTGGTAAGAGGAAGTATTACGATCGTTACGAAAATTTCGAGATATCGTTTTCACCGGTACTAGTTTTGAGATCCCCTGAAAACTTCTATTTGTAACATTTTACCGGTCAACTTGATTTTGACGAGCCTGTTAAATGTCAAATATTAGTATCTCTATATTGGTGCTGTCTTATGGACAATATGTAATCTTCCAACTTCTGTCCTCGCAACCTATAATTTATGTTAGGGCGAATGAACGAATTTCAAAGTTTAAAGAAAATATGTCCTTTATCGTATAAAGCTGTTAAAGTTTATCATCAGTAATAAACAGCTGATTTATTAGTTTCAAAAAACTAGTTTAATCGGTATCCCATAAGCATCCTTAAATAAATGAATCAATTGCCACACTCAGTGATGTACTTTAAAAATAGAAATAGGCTATTTAAATTTAACTAATAGTTATCATATGGAAGTTTAGGATTTCACAGTCTTGTGCTTTTGACTTTTTATTTCTTTATTCTATTTAAAGTGACTGATTTGTTGCTAAACTCACAGCTGGCAGCATTAAATTGTTGTTACTCCTTTGCGTAATAAGATAGCCTTACACAGCAGAGGATGCGATAAATTTTGAGTGCCAAAGTATATACATATACGTTAGAGATCGTTCGAGTGTTTCTTTATAATTAAACTTCCCATTATATTGTTACTTCATTGCGAGCGTGTCAGTTTTGACAGGATAATTCATATTTTGAGAAGTGTATGAAATAACTTCAACTAGGATAAATCACACAAAGCTCAAACTGGATATTCCGTTTAGTAGGGATCACAATAGCTTCCGCCATGATCATTGAGGATCATGATCGGCCAATCGTTAGAGTGTAATTATTTGGTGAACATTTTTTATTTTATTTTATCGCGATTTTCTCTTGAAAACAGCCAACGGATTTGTCCTATCTGGAAAAAATTTATTTTTGGAAGTTTATGTGTTTGGGGGAGGGGGGTACATTATGTTCTGTCCTCTACAACTGGCCAATATACCATTTTACCACCGATATTTAATTAAGATCTATTAAAACACTCACTAAATAGACTTTCAAGTTTATCAAGAAATCGGCTAACTGCCAATACTATTTACAGAATAGGTTTTTGAGATTTTACATTTTCTCGAAGTGACATTAGCATTTCTAATTTTCAATAATGTGTTTTTAGCGGAAATGCAATATTTTGAGATATCCCAAAACCGAAAAGGTGATTTCTTTTTTATATATAAATTCATCTATATCCCAATCTGTATATAAATATGTTGTGTGATCAGCAGAGCTAAAAAATTGAAAGTCGGAGAAAATTTATACTTGACATTTGGTTTAGTTCTATCAGGGAAACAGATAATACGGTTTTGGTCAAAATCTTTCAGCCGGAAATACCACTTTACAGAGTCATTTTTTTGTTTTTTTGTTCTTTAAACTTTCTCCACTAAGTTTTATTTAAAACATTTTCCAGAGAAAATTCGTTTTATGGAGTAGGAATGAGGTTATGTTTTCCACCAAAAGATAAGTCGTTTTATCAATTTTAGATTCTCTCATTGAGATAACTTGAAGAAACGACATATTTAGTTAATGTGCGGTAAAAGAAATTTTCTCCTGTAAGTAGCAGTAAGAGAAAGTCCTGTGAATATTTCACACCAGATTATTTCGTTATTTTAGTTTTCGCTGATTTTCACAACAGGAAAGGAAATTTTGTAATTCTAATTAATAGATTTTTGTTTAAAATGTAAGTGTTACTGGTCGTATAAGTAGCATAATAGAGGTAGTAGAGTGCTCGGTGAAATGGCCGCAATGACACTGCGCTGTTCCCAGTAACCTTGACGACGATTTCTCAGGAAAATTGTGTTTAATAAAATGATGAGCCTAAATTTTTACTCTGTACATGTTATTTTTTTTTCCATCATTCACAGCTGATTTCTTTATCATCTAACGATTGCCTTATTTTCATCGCTATTTAATTTAAATTTAAACTCCAAATATCACTCACACAATCTTTTTTTTTTCCTTTTTGAAATATTAAACTTAGGACGTATCTATTTCTGAATCAACATTAAATATAATTCTTCTAAAATGTTCTGTGTCCCTTCCCTGGTGATATAAAAAATAAAAAAATAAAGTATAAAATAAATCTTAGAGGGTGCCAGGGGTTAATATTCCTGTGAAAGTAGCAATCCTGCTGGATGACTACAGCTGGAGAGGAAATGGCTAAATTTAGCGCATCTACATTCCCGAACTTTTAGTTTTACTTGGCCTCTGTGTGTGTATGTATGTGCGTGCGCGCGTGTCTATATGTTTTTCTAGTGTGGAATTTCTTTCTGGAGGCGATTAAAATATAATAATAGATGGGGTGATTTGGTTGTGTCAAGTAAAAGTAACAGTTTTCTGTTTTTGTAAAGCAAACTACAGAAGAACTAAAGCAGTTCGAACGTATATGTGTATGTATGTATGTATGTATGTATGTATGTATGTATGTATAGGTGCAAGGGTTACCATGGAGTTGGGTTGCCCGCCACGGCAGGACTATGGTTCTTCTCCCCCTTTCTGTCTGTAAAACTATATTTAGAATATTTGACTCATCTTCACACACTGAACAACCTGACACAACCCTCTCTCACTATCGCCCTCTCTCTCTCTGTTGGGTTCAATACAGGTCATTAAAATAATTTCTGTCACTTGCTCTCTCACTCTGTCCTTCCCTTCCAAATAATGGCTGTCTAATTAAAATAATAATTACAATAATTATTCATTTAATCAGCTGTTCGATATATCGGGTTAAACAACGCGTGAAATATTTTTCAGAATATCGATCTAGTAGCTGAATAGTTGTGAGTATTCTTCTCCCCCTAAATATTTACTTCCTCCTACTGTTTCTCATTGGCACTATGGAGGGAAACCCAAGATTCCACCTACTCCAGAAATACATTTCAAGTAAAAGTCAACCAAAACAATTCTCTTAATGTTGACGTTATCCGCATGTCTTTGGAATAAAAGCAATCAACGAGTAAAGTATTTTTTATTATTATTTTTTTTTTATTCTCTCTTACTCCTAGAAAGAAGAGGAATATTGCGATCGTGCCAGATTTTCGGGATTGAACATATTTTAGGATCCCCTGATTATGAAAAAAATGATTTTAGCGATAGTTCAGGCTGTGTGTTTATGTTTTAACACATAATATCTCAAAAGTGAAAAGTCACTGGAAGCTAAAACTTAGTATTCCGTTTAGAAGATTGAGGCCGCATCAGACACTTTATCTACACACATAAATACCTATTACTTTTTAACATTTTCACGGAAACATTGATTTTGTAGGGGTTCGGAAGGAACAGTAGCGCTAGGTGTTATCCTCTAAAGTACCATGCTTTTTACCACCTACATAATATTAACACAAAGTTGAAGCATTGATAGAATTCCAAATTTGAAGAAAATCGGCTAACCGGAAGTGCATTTTACAGAATTGGTTTTTGAGTATTTTGAAATCTGGCACGATCGCAATATTCCTCTTCTTTCTAGGAGTAAGAGAGAATAAAAAAAAAAATAATAATAAAAAATACTTTACTCGTCGATTGCTTTTATTCCAAAGACATGCGGATAACGTCAACATTAAGAGAATTGTTTTGGTTGACTTTTACTTGAAATGTATTTCTGGAGTAGGTGGAATCTTGGGTTTCCCACTTCTCGGAAAATGGTAACATCGATTTTCTTAAAGTGCATTGCTCCAATGGATAGAAACGTATCACTTTTATTAGAAATATTATTATTGTAAACAAATTGATTTTAGAGGTGTACTGGTGATCTGTCAGTCAGTTTATATTTAAATTTACACACGCTTTCTTGGTTTTGACATAGAGCGCTCCACATAAAGCCACTCAGATATACAAGTAAAATCCATGTTTATCGCCAACCCAACTAAACATTGAAACGTTACAGTTTTAAAGAAACATCTTAATTAAATTATTATTGGTAAGTCACTGGTTAAGTCACACCAGATTTTTTTTGTTTTATTTTATTTGAGATGAACAGTAAATCAGCAAAAACAAAAAAATAATAATAATAATGCAAGAATGAGATTTAAAAAAAACTAAAGGAAGAAAAAGAGAACTTAAATAACCGAAGTAAGATTTTGAATATAAATAAGCATGGCTGGTAGAGCTCACCAGAGTGTGCTGTAGACTGACTCATTAATATTCAATAGGTTTGTCAGGCGGGTGGGGAGGAGGTAGATTACTTTATCTCTGTTCTTGTGTTTATCTCGCACAGCTTTTATTCAGAGATCTTTGAAATTAGCAAACAACTAATTACAATTCATATTTTGCAAATGAATTTTCATAATCTAAAGTTTTATTGTTTTTTTTAAATAGGTCTAAACGAAGGTAATCGTCTTAATATCTCACATGGAATATAACTATATTTGTATTTCTAAATTGGCATGAGTAAGGGCCTGGTAATGTTGTTGCTTGCCATCTCTTACCACTGCTATTGTGTTCTTGGCAAATTTTGTTTTTTGGGTGTTGTTAAGAGACAGGCATGTGAGTGTTTCACATTTTTGAATTCCACTGACCAGACAATTACGGTTTCCCACTAAATAGATGCTCAGAGGACCTCAAAACTGGTATTTCCGGATGATGAAAACTCATTTCGATCGCAAATACTTCCTGTTGCAGTAAGACCTGGTAAGTGGGGGAAAGTAAAAATTTATTTAAGTGCTCCTTCCCCCCTGGGCCGTAACTATGGAAAATAATGAAATATGGACTAAAGTTTTGTTGGACCGGAAGTTCCATATTTACTGCTGTGGATAGTTTGGACTGGAGTTTTGTGTGTGTGGTGGGAGGGTGTGAGAGATAGTTAACTGGGTGGCCAGACAGACACACACACAACACACAAAGACCACTGGCAGCAGGTAAAGCTGGCGATGATCGATTTGTTAGTGAACGCGTTGGTTTGTGGTGGGGGATTTAATAGTGGCAGCCACCCCCGCATGCAGGCCGACTGACTGACAGACAGACAGAGAGACAGAGAATCTGCCCCCCCCCCGGTGTGAAGTATGGAGAGAGCAGAGGCGGCTTGTTTCATTATGTAGCCGGAAGATTGAACAAAGTTTCCTCTCTTCACTCACAGATGGAGCTTTCCACTAATTTTCAACAACATTCTAGTTTTACTAAAGTTCGCTAATTTTTCAGTAAAAATACTGATTTTTGTCAGTACTGTGAGGAATGCTGTAAGAGAAAAGTATGGTGAGTGTCGCACACTAGATTATTTTTACTTTGTCTTACTGCGTAAGAGGACGTACTAAGAACCGTGTCAGATTTCCGTGCGTGTGGGTGAGAGAGGTCAGCTTAACTCAAAAACAGAAGATCGCCGAAAGTTCAAACTTGATGTATCGATTAAGTTCCGTCAGGAAGCCTCAATAAAGTTTTGCTCAAAAATCAATCAACCGGAAATATCACTGAATAATTTATTTTTTCTTTCACTGATTCGCCATTTTCTCGAAAAACGGCTCCAACATTTTCTTTAAACTTGTTATACCCAACTACTGCCCATACAACAGCTCTTATTTCAAACATTTATTTTTTTTCGGAAAATTTAATTTAAGGCGAGTTTTTGGCGGAGGGACGGGGTAGAGCTTTCCTCTAAATTGCAATTTAAAATTATTACACGATTCTATAATTATTAACGAGTATTAAGTATGTAGCCAACATTGCGAATTTGAAAAAAATGGTTGACCGGAAGTGCACCATTACTGAATAGTTTTTTCTGAAATTTTCTCCATAAAAAATCTACGGGTGTTTGTATACTTACAGAGATTTACACATACAGAGATTTATCACTTTATTTGTATCTTATTTCTGAGAAAATTCATTTCAGGAAGGTTTTGGTAAATATGATTTGGGTGGTATAACATTCCTCCATATAACCTCATTCAAATAACATTGAAGATAACTAAACTAAACATGTAGTAATAATTGTAAGTTTAAACAAATTAGTCAACTAACTGTGTAAATTGCGTAAGAGGAAGTTTTGTGAGTGTTCCACACCAGATTCGTTTTTTTTTTTGGACTCATCTCAGGTAAAGAAAAACATGCCATTAATGTGCACTAACAGGGTTTAACAATACGAATTATTTACGCTCGTGTCTTTAACTTGTCAATCACTCTAACTAAACCGTTCTACCTTCTTTCCTTTTCTGTTTACTTTAACTACTTTGTCTGTTTTGTTGTTTTTAACTCTTTCGACTGATTTACTTCTTTTTTTTCTCTCTGTTGGTCAAATAAACTTTTCAAGTATATATACTTCTGTGGGCACGGTTCCCTTAATAATTGATATGCCTTTTTAAAGCTTTCAACTAAACTTTGTATGTAACCAAGTCTGGGTCCAACGCACTTCATCATCAAACAGATTGCTTCTTCTCCCTCCCATCCCACACACACCACTGTCGTCCTACCAACTGAGATGGTGACCCAAGTGGTGGGATATTTCTATTTATGAGTCCTGCCAAGACTTCATTATAAGATCTTCAGTGCATCATTGAATGGAGAGTTATCATACAAATGCAAAATGTTTCTTAATGTATTTTACTTACTCAGTTAAACAGCTGATTGTAGAGATATAATATTCTTTTATCATAATACTTCTCAAGTTCCTTATGAACATATAATTTACATTTTTAAATTAAAAAAAAAAATGAAAAACTTAGTTAACCTATATTATATATATACAGAGACAATCAATTTTCCTGGAAAAATGTTTCAAATCGAAACAAATCGTGAAAACCTAGAAACAAATTAAACCATTTAATAAAGTCACACTCACCTGTTGACGAATTTTGATGGAATCCTTCTTGCCGGATGCGTCAGTATTATCCAAACGGATTATCTGCTTTAAATAAAAAATTATCTACTCCTAACAAATTATATGCTCCTAACAAATTATATGCTCCTAAGTTTGCTCTGTGCGAGTCTGTGTTGTCACACTGTCTAAAAAACGCTTCCTGAAGATGGGCGAACGCCCGAAACCGGTCGATGACCACAAAATGAAGCAGGCTACCACGGAAAATGTCTCTGAAAATTTACAGTTTTTTGCCATTATCATTAAAAACGGTTCTGACGATCTTCTTGAAACATTGTCTACTATCTAGTCAAACAGAAGGTGCCACTTACTTTTATTTGAAACATTTTTCTCGAAAAATCCGTTTTAAGGGTGTTGGGGAAGTGGGCGGGGGTTGACGTCAGGTTTTTCTATAAAGTGCAATTCACTCTGTTATACCATTCTTCGTCTATATAATATTCATTAGAGGAAGATTTATCTTGACCGTTCTTCATCTGATCCATGAGAATAGTGAGCATGGTTTTAGAATATAAAAATAAAAAAACTACAATTTTGTCAACTTTTCGACAAATATAATGTTTTTTTAAAACATAAAACCAAAATAATATTTTTGTTTTGATTATCTAGTCCGATCGGCGTGCCTAGACAGTTCCTTACCAGATAAGAACCAACAATAGTGTGAAACATGCAAATTCAATACTATGTTTCACTTTGTGAGCAGATGACTTTTCTCAAATCCGCTTTTTTTTTCATTATCATGGGCTAACCACACATGAACACCCTCCTATATAATATGCCAAGTTTGAAATTGGTCTTACTTTATAATCCAGGAAGTTCTTAGGAATCATGTTTTTGATTTGAAGAAATTCTGTACCGAGTCTTGATTGTTTAACACTTTTAATGATACCTGAAAACTGTAGTTGTTGACATCTTTACGTATTAATAATTATACCTATCTATTTGAATAAGCAATCAATAGAGTGTGTGTCTTAGGATGAATATGTGTGCTAATGTTAACTTGTATATGTACGTAATTATAAACAACTTTCTGTTTACAATTTTTTTTATTTATATAGTTTTGGCATGCGTTCAATATATATATATATATATATATACACTGAAGCAAAGTGTAACATAGATAAGATGATTGTGCCTAAGTATTGGAGCAGGCTCCTTGAGAGCGCCACTGTTTCAGACTCTCTCTCACTCTCTCTTTTCTTTCTCTTTCTCAGTTTCGTATGTTTTATCTTTTACTTCCTTTGTGTGTATATGAGAGTGTGCTAGCGTTTGTATTAAAAGTGTATAACTAAATATATATATAATATAAAGAGAGTTCAGAGAAAGTAGTGATAAAGAGAGAGTGAGTGTGGACAGCAGCCAGTGAGAGGAAGATTTGGCACCACCAGACTGCGCCACTGCCAACAACTCCCTTCTCCACCCCTCCACGCTGGTATTGCTCTGGCTGCTTCATCACATAATTCTGTTGTCCCCCTGCCGCTATCGCCAGTGCCCTCCTACACGCCCCTCACTGAGCTTCTTACAGCCTCAAATAGCACGCACTATCTTTTCACTTTTCCTTCTTTTTAACTTCTGCCGCTGCTTTCTTTATTTTTGTTTCTCTTCTTTTCTTAGAAAAATAAAAATAACAAATCAACTTAGGCAACACCTGACCGTAGGAGGAAATTCTCTGTATTTTGCATTGCCCAAGTGATCATTTCTTACTTAGTAAAAGGAAGCATTGTGTTCGTGTTAAATTTTCGAAATTGAGTTTTCACCGGAAATACCTGTATTGAGGTATCCTGATCACGAAAAAATGTTCTTAGCGAATATTTGAGTGTGTGTGAACAAAATATATGAAAAATCGCTGGGAGCTCAAACTTGGTATTCCGTTTAGATACCACAGCATCTGACACGGGCAAAATCCCGAAATCTGGAAATACTGAATGAATCTTTCAGTTTTCGTGATTTTCTCGGCTCCAACGTTTTTCTTCACCTACACTTTTATTTGAAACATTTTCCCGGTAAAATTGATTTTTTGGGGGCTCTGTGGGAACATTGGCGTTAAGCTTTCCTTCAAAGTATCATTTCAGTGAATGATTTGGCCACTTTCATACTTTAGAAGGCTTGAATGAATCAAATTTCCAGAAAATCGGTTAACCGAAAGTATGACTTTAAGAATAAGTTTTTTGAAATTTTTCGAAAACTGGTACAACGATTTTCTTTAAATTTAGAGTGCTCAGTGCTTTTATTTCAAACATTTATCTGAAAAACTTGACTTTAGGTAGTTCTAGGTAAGTAGAACTATGGGACTTTAGGACTAGGTAGGTAGGAATATGAGACGTTAAAATTCAAATGTTGTGTTTGTTCAATATTACTGGCGCTGTTTACATGGCTATCATTCTCTACCTGCCTCGGTTGGTAGATGGGCATTTGTCCCCCACCACCTAAATATTTATGTTAGGACAATCGAGCAAAATTTGAAAATTTAAGAAAATTCTGTCATTTTAAAAATATTTAAAACTGCATGAAGAGGATTAGAGAAAGTGGTGAGAGTGTTTCACTGCAGTTTTTTTCGTCAGTTTTATGCGAGTTCCTTGAAAGTGGCGCCAAGGATTTTATCTTTAAACTGGGCAGGCTAATACTTTAGGCTTTCCCTTGAAGTGACAATGTGCACTTCTGCTGCTTCGGTTAACTGCAAGTACTAATTAACAGGATCAATTCTGGATTTTTTGGGGAATTTTCTTGAAAACGGCTTCATTTATTTTCTTTAAACTTGGAGTGCTATCATTATCATTCGACTAGGGGGAGGTACCAAATCCTAGGCATTCCAAAGCCCTCCGGAGCCATATCGCCTCAGCAATTCACTCATATAAGACTATCATAAAAAATATCATAATCATAAGAAATTATATAATTATCAAAATAATTATTGAAATCACAACAAATAGTTCTCCTTTAAAAACATTCCCTTTTATCTTAGTAAGCAGAAGCATAATAAATTGTACCAAATGGAAGCATGCCAGCATATTAATCACCAGTAAGCCTGGTGGGAGAATGTTTAGTGAGCAGCGGCATAAAACAAATATCTCTAGTAGAACTGCTTCTTTAAGATAATTATTATATGTTGTATATTTAAATAACAGAGTCTTATTGGATTACAGATATCTTACATGAATTACAAGAGACCAATTACAAGAAGTAGAAAGTTTATGTGTTACTGCATTTCTAATTGCAGTTTTACTGCAGCGGTGCTTTAGGAGAAAGCTTAATGATACTGTGTTATCCCAGAACCCCTCAAAAAAAGTCATTTTCCGCAGGAAAATGTTTCAATTAATTGTAGCAGATATTAATATGTGTTGGTAGAATACGAAATTTAAAGAAAATTGTTGGAGCCATTTCCGAGTAAATCGCAAAAAACTGAAAAAGAAAAGAACTATTCAGTAAAGTCGCACTTCCGGTTGATGGATTTTTTCCGAAAGCTTCGTGTCAGATGCGTTGGTATAATACTGAACTATGAAGTTGAGCTTACTGCGATGTTTCGTTTTTGAGATATTTTGTTTATAATTACACATTATTCGGTAACAACAATTTTTTCGTACTGAGGGAACTAGTATTTCCGGTGAAAACTGAATTTCATCTTTATTAAATATTCAGATAAAAGAAAGTAGTTTGAATATTTTCACACTAGATTCCGTAAAGGTCTGACAGTTTTCGTAAAATATTCTGCGATAATTTGATTAAAACTAGCCAGGTTTTTCTTTATACAAATCATTATACAAGTTTTTCTTTATACAGAATCGCTGGGTCGATTATCTTCTCTTCTCTGCGGTCATTATTAACCCGTCGAAATTTTCGGTGACCACCCAGTTGCCAGCCCCAATTATCGGATAACTAGCGGTAGTTGAGGCTTGGAAACGTAAACTGTCTGATAGGATCATATTTGTTTAGATTCTTGGGTTCGATTCCCCGGTTTTGACTTTGGATTTTATTAAATTTTTTAATTACAAATATTGGATAGTAAAGTTGGTCCGTTTAGATAATTGAGCATAAAGTTCGCTTGAAAATAGGGTTATTCATTATCTCGATTCTCTAAATTGGTAACTAGAGATGGTTAATTGTGATATTTGCATCATTACTTATGGGAATGTCGATATAGAGCTTCACAAAAACCATTGAGGGTGTCTACAAGTTACATTACTTCACGAGAGACAAATAGTCTCAAATTATTCCTCCCCCATTTTGTTATGATGGCCCAGTTAGTAATCGTGATCTGCTGCAAACTCCTACCGAACTGGTCATCAAGGATCTTGTATTTCAGCACGCTACTTTTCAGATACGCTTTGCACCGAAGCCGAAGACACCTCCGAAGCTCTTTTACTCTTTCTGTTCAACTACTGTCGGCGTTGCTTTCAGTGGCTATTATCTGCCAGAAAGCCTTTCCTCGTTTATGCTGAAAGTGCTGGAGAAAATGGTAGACCTGCATATCAGGGAGGCGGTGCTTTCACTGCGGCCCCTGCATTCTAATCAGCATGCCTACCATAGGGGTAAATCCTACGAGGGATGGACCCTCCACTCTCTTGTAGGAGAATTGGAGGCTGCGGTATATGGCAGGAAAGTGGCGCTGGTTGTGTTTCTGGACATAAAGTGTGCCTTCAGTAACACGAACTGCTGTTCAATCAAGCTAACTTTGGAAAAGCACGGGGTAAATCGGGCCATTATCAGGTAGATTAGTAGCGTGCTCAAAACTTGAGGAATCATAGCTAACCTCTATGAAGAGACGCTTGAAACCACGGCTGCAAGGGGATGCTCTCAGGGGGGGCCTTGTCTCCTCTTCTGTGGTGCATGATGGTAGACGAGCTGTTGTAGAGTTTGATCGCAGGGGATGTTCTGTCCTTGGCTATGCGGACGATGTAGTGGTCGTGGTCAGAGGCTTTACTATACTGTTGTCAGTGAGCTTTTACAGGAGGCCCTGCCAACGGTGGAGAGGTGGTGTAGACCCGGGGGTCAACCCTGCTATGACCACCCTGGTTCCATTTACCAGAAGAAGGAATGTTGCATGCTTCAACACACTGAACTTCTTCGGAAGAACTCTGATCAAGTGAAATATCTGGGGATCATTCTGGACTCCAGACACATCTGGAAAGCGCATCTAGAGCATGTTACACTGAACGCAAAGAAGTCTCTCGTGGAGTCACTAGAGCCTGCGGGAAAACATGCGGTCTCTCCCCCAAAATGGCCCACTGGCTCTATACAGACCATCATACCTGTTCTCACTTATAGGGCAGTGGTGTGGTGGCCAAAAACGGACCAGCAGGTCGCGAGGAAGAACCATTCAGGGGTGCAGAGGCTGGCGTGCCTGTTGATTTCGGGGGCATTTTGCAGTGGCCCTACGGCAGCATTCGAAGTACTGCTGGATTTACCTCCGCTGCATCTTTTGATACAAGCGGAGGTGAGGGCCAGTTCCTACAGAATAATGATCAATGGCCAGTGGAAACAGAAAAGCTCCTTGCAAGCATTTGGACATAATACAGAAGGTTGACCCTGCTTCTATTTTCAATATGGCTATGGGAAGAGTGTTGTCCAACATTCCATTTTGATATCCCCCTCCAGGTGATCTTTACGTCAAGATCGGAATGGGCTAAAAGTTGGGAAAAATGAGGCCGGACTCGGGTATCCTGGTTCATGGATGGATCCAAAATGGCCTGCGGAACTGGAGCCGGAATATATGGAGTTAAACCGGATGTACTCTTTGAGAGGCCTCTTGGAGGATACTCCACGCAGGTGGCCATACACTGAAGTTTATGCTATAAAGGTCTGTGCTGAGGAGAACTTACGTATGGGCCCTAGGAAAAGGGAGATATGCATCTTTTCGGACAGCCAGGCGGCACTGAAGGCTTTGGGGCATTCAGAATTACTTCTTTCCTAGTCAGGGAGTGTAGATACTCCTTGGAGGCGCTTTCCAGGCACAATAAAGTGCGGCTGGTATAGGTGCCGGCACACAAGGGGATTAAAGGTAATGAACTAGCCGACCAACTGACCAGGAATGGGGCGAACACCCCTTTCTGTGGGCCGGAACCTGTTCTGGTGATGGCCAAAATTATGGCGAGGGCCTCTCTGAGAGAATTGGTCGGAGAGACCATAATCGTCACTGGAGGCTAAGTACTGGGGCAAAACACGGCAAAGTGGTTATGCCAGAGCTGTGTAAAAGAAGAACCAGGGAGACCCTGGTCTAAGTAGTTATCAGATTTGTCTGATAACGGGCCTGTTTTCAGAGCACGGTAGGTTGAAGAAACACCAGCACAAGGTGCCCTTGTGTAGACTGTGTCAGGAGGAGGAGGAGACGGCCTCTCACCTTTGTTTGATTGCGTCGCAATCGACAGAGTGAGGTTGATCTTCGGCACGTTGAGACCGGAGGAAATCGTACTTCAAGAAGGACTATTGGGGAAGGTCCTGGACCTCATGAAGAGGGGAGGATTCCTCTACTAGACATTAAGGGATTGGCACAATAAGCCTCAATGGGTAGGCTGCAGTGCCTGGGTTAGAGCCCTCCTCCCTGTGTCATTCTATTCTATTCTATCTGCCAGAGATGGCAGGCCCTAGATCTTAATCTAGTTGAATATTATTTAAGTAGGAATAGTCGTTTTTATAGCTGCCAAGGCGACAAAGTCTGGCACAGCAGAGATTTCAAATCTATAATAAAGATTCTTAGCATGGTTTTCTAATTATAGATAATTCGTGCTCAGTTTGATGGATATAAAGTTGAAAGGATCTGTTTTCTAAGGCTCCTCTTCAGCCGTAGAAAGTTCAAACACCCACGCGTGGTTTCATATTCGACTTGTAAATGCAGTAAACAAATATAAAGCCTGAATGCTTATAAATATACTGTGTTGAAATAAGCAATAAAATTGTTTAAAAGATAGGAGGAATACTAGGCCAACAAGAAAGCAAGTGAAAGAAGATTGGTTGGTAGAACTTGATTACGTGGGCAGTGTATATAAGACGAGGTTGGTGAATGGAAGTAAGAATAAAGGTATCCAGGCGATGGTGTCCTAATGGCGTAGAGAGTTATAGAATTGAGGTCAAGCAGGATCGACAGACCTAATGATCCCTTGGAAACAGGAGAGTTAACAGAAAGTGTGGGAGTCCAGAGTGATAAGGGAGGCGGTTGTAGAGACCCTTTAGGGCTTGTTGTGGGGAAATAGAAGAAGTATTTATTGGACAGGTCTGGGGGTATACTTGGGGATAGAATAGGACCATTAAGGGGACACCATCCTCTCTCTCTCTCTCTCTCTCTCTCTCTCTCTCTGCCCTGGTTTGTTCCCACATTTCCAGTACAGTTGTACATTCTGTATTCCATGGCGGCCTACGACCATCAACCTCAAGCCACTTAATCGAAACAAAGTAACTAATCTTCTCAGATTTTTATTTCCCAGATTTCATTTTTCTCCCCACCCAGACGAGAGCATTAAACGAAAATCTCAGCAAATCTTGAATGTTGCTTTCCTAAAAGAAGAAGAATTTTCTAATGATAATCCCTTATCCCAGTTTCATTCAATTTTCACGCTTTATCACTTATCTTTAGACTTTCTGTTTGCTTACTCTTGACGTTTAACGTTTTTCAAGATATTCACTACCGACAGAAAGTGTGAGGCAGGTCCTCTCCTAACTTTCAAAATATATTGAATATATATTTTATAATATAATATATTGATGTTGCGTAATTCATCTATTAATATCCTTATATAAGTAAGTGTAAATATGCGATTTTTCTTATTTGTGTTATACACATATATTTTTTCTATAATTTTCCTACTACTACTACTACTACTTTTTCATGGTCAGTGGAGCCACCTGGACACATATCCCGGTGAAAGTCGAGTTCGAAATTTGATAAGATCTTACTAAGAGGAATTGAAAGTGATGAAAATTTGCATATGTTAAATATTGAAGTTATTTTTATGTCAGATTGTAATATATATTGGTGACTGTGAATGTGTTTGGTATTGTATCTGAAGAAATGTAGTAGGGTGATATATAGAAGTACTATAGTATGACAGCGTTATGATTGGAGGCAGCAATAGGAATTGTTAGTAGCAAGCAGTCTGTCCCCAACCCGGTTTGAAATGAGAACTGTCAGCCCAGAAAACAGAAAACACACCCAATAGTTGACAAGTGTCAATATTTTCCGGAAATGAGGGAACTCTGGAATGAAGGGAAAGTCAAATCTGCCCCATTCTTTATTTTATATTCCGTGTTGATTGGTATTTTTTTGAAGTATGTATACACATTATATATTAGGCTTTAATGTAAATAATTTTTTTTCATACTATACACAATAATATTGCTATAAGGAACTATGCATTCGTGACAGATTTGGAAAATTCAGTTTTCCCAAATACATCTTTTGAGGTGCGCAACACCTACAAGTGTTGTGTTTTTTATCTTTGTTAATCTGCTTATCTAAAAGCGGTAAATTGCAAAAAGTTCAAACTTTTATTTCGTTTAGGTGGTATTTGTGGGGCCCTTGATCAAAATTGGGCGACTGGAATTCAAGACTACTTAACAGAATGCATTTTTCTTTTTCTTGCACTTTTCTTCAAAACGTAACTACCGATTTTATTTAAACTTGATAACTGAACTAATCTTAAAAAGAGCTACAACTTTTCTTTGAAACATTTTTCTGAAGGAAGGATAATGTTTGGCTTTCCTCTAAAGTGCCGTTTCAATATATTCTACGATTCTGTCATCAATAGAATACGAATAAGTAAACGTATTGTCAAATTTCCGAAGAAAATCGATTTACCAGAAGTCCGATTTATTTGGCCCAACTATATTTGAGATACGTATATGATCTACATTTTCAGTTATATGGGAAATTCGTAACTAGGTAATAATCATACCATATAATACCATATTAATAAATAAAGAATTGTCTATCTATGTAGAGTGCATCTGGTAGGGGCTAAAGTTTTAAATTGCATTTTATAAACTACTAATTAAATTAGTAAGTTAATTAATAAATCAAATTCTCAGTAAATTATAGTTTATTAGAAAGTCTTTCTATTATTTCAATAAAAATGGAGAAAAAACTACTAATTTGAACGATATCGAGGAGTCAGTCAATTATAAGCAGAAATTGTTATTAAGCATACAGTCGTGTGAGTGTTTCATACCAGATCATTTTTTTTAATCTTCATAATCTTAATAGGTGAAAAGAAGTTCGGGATAATATAGGGACCGAATGAAAGTAAACCTTTAACGGAGTTCTGACTAGACAGATGTGTTATATTGTAATATTTCCTCCGTCCTAAATAAGTCTCCATAGAGATATACGGAGAGTCGTCTTATAAGCAATCTTCCTATTAGATACGCACCAAAGAGATTTCTTTTCTCCTGGTAGGCACTTATATGGCTACCTGCTCTCATATTACCTTCCTTACTTTTTTTCTCTTTTGTTGTTGATATTGTTATGGTACAGTGACTGACTATATCTTCTACTAAGAAATACCCATATCTGTTGGTAGTTATCTACTTATATAATAATAATAAACTCTAATCACCTTCCACTTTATCCACCTTTTATCCAACTTTATCACCTTCTCGATATGTTAAATTATGAAGTTAAGTGGTCTCTTGAAAAAAAAAAATGTTCTCTTGTTCGACCAAAATGGGTTTACTGAATGAATTTGCCGTTTTTCGGATTTTCTTATAAATGGCTCCAATGATCTTCTTCTGAAGTTTGAATTAATAGTTATGTGCATAAAATATCACTTTTATTCTTCTTCTTTTTTTTTTATAACGCTCGCGCCTTTACTGACTACTCATCATTCGGCGCCTCGCAACATAATATAAGCTGCTCGCGTATTCGCGATCGTCCAAATCATTCTTCCGTATATCTTCCAAACCTGTACAACGAAGCAGGTGTTAGGCGTCCATGTCTTCAATCCTACATATAGGACTATTAGGGCTGTCTACTACTCCAATGCGGAACAAGTGGACCTGCAGAAAATCATGCCCCGTCATCATCCTGAAGAAGGCTGAGACCATTTCAGCACGGCGCAGTGCCTATGGGAGGGGGTAACGAGAAGACTTCCCCATGACTTCCCTCAGTCTGGCTCGCCTGCTTCACTCTCACCAGCTCCTACTTTTATTCGATACATCACTTTTACAGGAAAATGTATTTTTGGATTCTAAAGTGCCATTCACTATTTGTAGGATATTAAAAGAATTGCTAGCATTTGAGGTTGGTTAGTCCGCAGAGCTGGAAAACAACAGAGATACTTTCCGTGAAAGCCTACTCCATTTTGTTGTGATCATCGACCGGTTTCGGGCTTTCACCCATCAACAGGATGCCTTGATAAAATAGTGCAATAATACAGTCTAGCACAGAGCAAAATTAGTGTAAAAACTGAAAATGTAAAACAAAAACTTTATTATGTTGATTTTGTTTTTCGTATTTTTTTCGAAAACGGCTCCGATTTTTTTTAAACTTCGTTTAAATACTATCTGCACGCATAAATACTTATCATTTTTATTTGAAACATTTTTTGGGGCGCTCTGGGGGGACTGTAGTGGTCAGCTCTCCTCTAGAGTATCACCAATACACACTAATAGCTGATAACATTGTTAATTTGAAGAAAATCGGTTAACCGGAAGTTCGACTTTTAAAGACTAGGTTTTTTGAGTTTTTTGGAATTATCCTTAAACTTGGAATGCTTGCTGCATAGATAGAAACATATCACTTTTATTTGAAACATTTTTCTGAAAACATTGATTTGAGAGGGGGGGGGGGTCCGTCAGTTAGTTGGAATTTAAATATGCACAAGCTTTGTTATTTTGGCATAGAGCGTTCTCCACATATGGCCGCACAGGAATACAAGTGAAATCCCCACTTCCATTTTTATGACCAGCCTATATAAACATTGTAACGTTGCAGCTTTAAACACAATTGCTTAATAAATTGTGTTAATTGGATAAAATATCATAATACATAGTATTATTATTGTTAATTTTTCTAATTGATCACAAATGTTACAATAATTTTCGGTTTCTTTTATCACTGATTTTCGAAACTGAATTTTCTATTGAAATACTTTTATTGTGTTTAGTAGTAAATGGTTTGTAAGATCACACACACACCCTTTCTCTTCTCTCTCTGTGACTCTCACTTTCTCTCTCCATCTCTCTCTCTCTCTATATATATATATATCAAAAATAAAAGAAAGTTCATGCCAGTTTTTTGTTTGAAAATTTTAAAAGTTAAACAACAGAAATTAACAGTCTTAGAACAAAAACAGAATAGCGGTATGTTTAGAGAGGAAGTATGTGGAGACTGGACAGGAAGTTGTGCAAAGAATTAATAATTTAATAGCTCATTCTGTCACCACTTGTTTATTGTTAGAATTGTTTCGTTTTAATAAATTAATTATAAACAATTAGACAGACAGTTAGGTAATAAAATTAATTTGATAATGAATAATTAGTTTCCCATATTTTTCAGTTTTCTACTAAAGATGTCTGAGGTTCTTTTTGGAAACATATTTGTTCAAAGTTACTAATATTTAGTAAACGTTTAATTGCTTTTAATTTACGTCTAAATGTAGGTGATGAAATCCATCTTGGCTTGTTGGTTCTTAGGATACTTCAATCTGAATCTGCATATACACCACCAGTCAGCGTTTCTTTCAATCCTGAAGTTACATTTCCCAGAAACCCTTAAAAAGCCGTATTTCTGGGGAAAAGGGGGTTTTAAATTAAAGTATTCGCTTCAGTTCAGCCATTTCGAGACGCACCTACTTGTCAAGGTCACCTACAAGACAAGTGCATTGCTTGGTCTCGCTCCATCCTCTTTCCCTAAAAAAAATAAATCTGGTGTGAAACACTCACACGACTTTTTCTTACTCCCAATTATATATAATGACAAATTTTCTTTAAACTCAAATTTTACGTATTTGGCCGAACATAAATATAGAGGTGGTGGGGGGTAAGTACCAACTTGTATTAATCTTGGCAGGTAGAGAAGCGATGTTTGTAATATAGCCCAGCAGAGTGCTCTAAAAACACTGAACCAAGTATATACAAAATTTGAAATTAACACAACAAATTCTGTACAACTACCCAAAATAATTTTTTTTTTTTTTAAATCTATTAAATAAAAGTAATACATAAAAGTAAGTAAAAAGTGGGATTTTGCTTGTACGCCCAAGTGGCCTTATGTAGAGCGTTTTATGTCAAAACCAACAAAGCTTGTGCAAATTAAAATTGAAAGTAATGACAGAACTCCAATACCCCGCATAAATAAATTTTTTCAGAAAAATACTTCAAATAAAAATTATATGTTTCGGTCTATGGAACGTGCATTCCAAGTTAGCATACCATGTTTAAAGGAAATGGTTTATAGTGTGTCGACCAAATTCCAAAAAATTAAAAAGCCTATAAGTCGCACTTCCGGTTAACCGAATTTGAAATTCTCTCACTGCTTCTAATGTGCATTAATGTTATGTAGGTGATAAAACTATATATTACACTGAAGTTGTACTTTGGAGGAAAGCATGACGCTGCTGTTTCCACAGAACCTCCAAAAAATCAATTTTCCCGAGAGAAGGTTACAAATAAAAGTGACAGGTATTTATGTGTGTGTGGACAGTGTATGTAGTTCAAAGAAAATCGTTGGAACTGTTTTCGAGAAAGTCACGAAATATGAAAAAAATATTGTGGCGAAATTGAAAATGACTGGGTTTAAGATATTGTTAGGATACACGCACATAGACCATTCGTTAAAACCATTGTTTTCGCATTCACTGTACCTCAAAACATATCAACTGTTGTTGTTTGGTTGTATGGTTAACATTGTATTGTTTACCATTTCCATAAAGTTCTGTTCCATATATCCATATTAGGGTGCAGCAGTTTCGTACTTCTTCAGGTGCCAGGAGAAGGTTGGCAATCATTCTAATCTTTGACAGTGCAGTTCAATTATTTCAAACATTTTTCTGAAAAAAATGATTTTGGTGGGTAATTGGCGTCGGTCCATCAGTATAAATTTAAATTTGTATAAGATTTGTTGGTTCTGACATAGAGCCACTTAGGTATAAAATCCCCACCATCATTTTTAACGCCAGCCCAACTAGACATTGTGAGGTTGTAATTTTAAAGAAAATTTCTGGTTAAATTGCATTAACTGGAGCAAAAGAAAGTTGCGTTTAGTGTTCACACCAGATTTTTTTCCCTATTAATTACAGACTTCTATTCCATAAAATAATACTGCTTTGAAATATGTGACACAAAGTGTTCATGTATATGTCCTAAACTAATCATTCGGCCATGTTATATTTTGTAATATTTTTATCTTCTGCACAATAGACATTTTTCTATATAATTTCCATAGCAACAACACGTTGAAATAATTGTGAGAACGGAAAAGAACATGTATGCATGAAATGAAAATGAATAGAAATGCTAGAGTTCGTAATCAGGAGAGGGAGCAAATGTAATTAATCCTAGATATTACTTTTCCAAGTCGTAGGCAGCGGCTCTACTTTAGAGTTAAGTCTTTTGACTTATTCCTTCATATATTTAGTAAAAACAAGTATTGAACTTTATACAGGAGCTGGCCGTCAATTAAATTACACTTGAACTTAAAAGGAAAAAACCTCTGCAGAACCGTACACTACAGGGTCTACTTTATGGCGTGTTTGAAGTACATATATTTTCTAACATATTTATTACAGAATATAATAATCTTTCCTGATGATCTAAATATGGCTTTCAAAGCGTAGGCATAATTTTATATATATTATTTGTGTATATATATATATATATATATATTCACCTAACTTAATTTTTTAAGTTGATGTAAGTTGTGTGTGTAATTTTTTTTCAGCGTTGTATAATTTCACTAGGGACTTTTCCCTTTTAAATTTACGTTATTAAAGTCTCACTTGAAAAATTATTATAGAGCTTAACCACCAGCGATAATGTCGCCAAAAAGTCACATTCATATTAAAGAATTTTTGGCTAATATCTTACACGATATGTAAAATTCAACGACTACCAAGGTCGTTCTGTTAGTTGACGTGGACATTCTCTTATGGCAGCAATTAATACAATTTCATTGACAAATTTTCTTTAAAATTACAATTTCAGCGAACCATTGAATTACACGTGCTGCTATATAATAGAAACTGGTGTGTGAAACCCTCGCAACACTTTCTCACTCCAATTTACATAGTCTAATATATAACGCATCTTCTTATTGTAATTTGTTTGTTTATTTGAGGTAATATTAATGCCATTCCTTTTTTTATGTTGTTGCGACAAACTAGATTTTGATTGAATTTGCTCATGCGTAGATTCCCATCTTTAATACTTGGTGGACTGCACCATCTACACAAAATTAAGGAAAACATAATGAATAGCTAAAAACTCCAGCTCTAGGAAAAGTTTTTTAACTGAATATTTTGAATTCCTTGGAGAAAATTTTGTGGATGTTTAACATCAGTTTTATTTTGTTCCATTAGTATAAACGGCCAAATACAAAATGGCGAATCTTGCGTTTCTGCCTAATTCTCTTTTGCTTTCTTTTTCAACAATACAATGAAAGTGCTGAATTTTTTCTTTATAACACACATTAATTACATAAAACAGTAAATATTATATCGGAAATAACTTGATGTTTGCATTTTTTTTAATAAAAGAATGTTATTGTACAATTTGATAACTTAAGAAATACTTTCCGAAGGAAAATTAGTGAAAAAAGTCTAAACTAGATTTTTTTTAAAAATAATTAGCCAATCATTAGTGTAGAAAATCAATAAGCCAATAATTAGTGTAGAAGTGAAGATGTCAAATGTGGGCTGGTCAACATGATAATTCTAAATTCTGATTGGCCTAACATACGCCCACATTTCACACGTTCTCTTCGACTTCAAAATTAAAGTTCTAGCTTTATAAAATTAATGTAAACTATAAAGAAAAAACGCAGAATTTTCATTCCTTTGTTGAAAAAGATAGCAAAAAGAAAATTACGCAGAAATGCAAGACCAATGTAAGTCCGCCAATTTGAATTTGGCCGTGTATACAAATAGGACAAAATAAAATTGATGTTAACCACCCTTAAAAATTGCTCAAAGGAATTCACAATTTTCGGTTCAAAAATTTTGCATTATATTGTCCTTAATTGTATGTATGTGGCGCACTGCACAAACTAGTGTAAGAGTATTTTAAAGATAAAAATCTACGCAAGAGCTAATTCAATGAAAATCTAGTTTCTCGCTACAACATTAAAAAAAGGAATCAAGCTAATTATTAGTGCAATTAAAGAAATAAATTATTATAAGAAGAAGCGTTATATATTAGCGTTCGAAAATCTAGAGACATTGTATAAATCTAATTATTGGTTAGAAAAAGAGATAGAATGTGGAAATCTAAATTTAAATTATAAAATAAAAATTAAATTGGATGGACATAAACTACTTTAAGTAAAAATAAAATTAATTGGAGAAACTAAACTAAATAAAATAACTTTTTTAAGGAAACCATACACTCTCCCCCCTCCTCCAAACTTCTTTAAATGAATTTTCTCCGAAAAAAGTTTCAAACACTTTTCAATGTGATAATTTTGATTAATTCATAGTTAGTGTAGCAAATTTAACGTCCGTGTTAATATGGTGAAAAATACAGAAAAAACTGGTCAATAAAAATGCACTTCCGGTCAACCGATTTTCTTATAACTCTGAATATCGGCAACATATTTAATTCTAATGAATTTTGTTTAAATGGTAACCCCACACCTCCTCCAAAAGCCCCCTTAAATGACTTTACCACCAGAAATGTTTCAAATAAAAATTGTAGCTCTTTGTATATGTAGTAGATATATAAAGTTTAAAGAAAATCGTTGGAGCTATTTTCGAGAAAATCACAAAAACTGAAAAACAATCAGTAAAGTGACACTTCCGGTTGTACGATTTTTACGAAAACCTCATTCTCAGTTGTCCTGGTAGCATTTTAACGAAATATCAAGTTTGAACATTCTGCAATTTTTCGTTTTTGAGATATGCTGCCCACACACCACACTAAGAGACAGATACATGGATCTATTGCTAAAAACCACTTTTACGGACTCAGGGGATCCAATCCTCAAATCGGATATTTCCAGTGAAAACTCGATATCGAAAATTTGACACGTTCGTAATACTTCCTCTTGCAGCGGTAATGTAATTTTTTATGTCGTATAATTGCCCTTAACATTATATAATTAGGAAAAAATAGGGAACCATACATTTTTACATGATTAGTCTTAGCCCATACAAGGCACTGTCTGGGGTCTGCTACAGTTTTGTGTTGTTTTTGTTCTAAAAGCTAACCTATATTCAACCAGTGCCGTTTGCGATATAAACATATAGTTGAAGTCATCACTCAGCAAATTTTATTCTCACAATGGATGAAAATCCGAAACCAGTCAGAATCAACGAAATGGAGCATGCTATGACCGATAAAATTACAGATGTTATCTAGCATTGCGGACCCAACCACATATTTAACATACATTAGTTGGTACAGATACCAATCATCTACATTTACATGTAATACTTATCCCAACTAAATTACAATTCTAGTAAGTTTATTGGAAAATTATTAAGTCGTGTGAATGTTTATTTTTAGCTGCTCTCAATCTCAAGGAGGGAACTAATCCGTTTACAATTATTAAACTCTTTATTGGAACTAAAGCGACTTCAATGATGGTCTTAGATGTATAAAACTTGTGAGCTAAGTGGCTCTGCAGTATCTCAAGTAAATCATACGTCCTTGGAAAAAAAAAACAGCTGATTTAAAAAGACCAATGAAATTATTTGGCTAAAAGAGATGTTACTTGGAATAAAAAAGAGAAAAAAAGGTATCTCCATTGGTAAAAAGCACGAGGGAAAGTTTTAGTCGGGATGCTGTGCAAACAGATCTTCCATTAACATTTTGTAAACATACTCTCAGTCAGCCGGCCTGCCTCTCTCGCTGGTCGGGTAGTATTTGCCTGGATTGCCAAAGATCTAGTCTGAATTAGTTAGTTCTTTATTTAAATAAACCAAGATAAAACAAAAATATTAAATCCTTAAATAACTCACATTATATATTTCTGCTATCGATATAAATAAGGAAATTTAGCTCTCAATTGGCTTGAATCGATTGGGCAGAAAACACTCAAAAAGTGATTATCCTAGCTTAGGAGGCCACATCGGCAACACCTAACCATAAAAATAGGCTAGCATCTTAGCTAACCAGTAGTGAACGGTTTTTAGTTCACTTTCGCAAAGCGTTTCCTAAGATTTATCTATCTTGCTGTCGTGACGAACAATGCTTTAAGAGTGCTTCTTTAAAGCTGGGGAAGTAAACAGTGGAGGGGGGGCATCTTTGACAAGGGTTTGCTCCGCGGAATGGTTTTTGTGTAGCTTTTTGATTTGTTGATGGAGCTGTGATGTGTTGCAATATTGATGCCTAGCTGAGGGATACTCTTCTACAACTAAAGCATTCTTGCCAGGTTTATAAGCATCAGGAGGCCATCTCCTTCATGAATTTGCCAGCGCTATCACGTTCTAATCCCAGCTTCATCAGGTGTTTCCAGAGTTTACAATGTACCGTGAGAAAACTTGTTAGAACCCCATTCTATGTTTGCTGCAGACTAATGTACGCCTCAGATTTTTTTCCCCCCCAGTTGTAACTGCCCAGAAATATCTTTTGACTTTCTTCTTATTTCTGGGCTATTCTTCGATATACTGGTCGTTTATCCCATAAAAGGATAGATATAGTGTTAGTCAGTCTTTCTTTTATCTTGAGGTATCCAGGTATGGACTAAAACAATTGCCTGTCTCTTTCATCATTTTCGCCAGGTGATCTTTTTTTGTTGTCAGTTAAAGTGTCGACCAGCAGCTATTAGATGCTATTCCTCCGTCCTGGCAGCTCTTCTTCTTCATCTTCATCACCATCATCCAATGCTCATCTCATTTAAAAAAGCACTTATTTGTAATCAGTAGGACCAAAACTTGATAAGATCCCACCAGAACTCACCCACAGCATTTCTGTTTTTTCGAACGCGAGATCATTCTATGACGTCACTCAATTCGAATTATATTATTATTATTTATCAACGTTTTTGCGTTCCTTATCGGCACCTCGTAATATGGGGTAAACCCTCAAGTACCTGTCCCTGGGGGTACAGAGTTAATATAAGGAATAATTATAAAAACTTTACTAGACTGTGGGGATTTTACAAGGGCACTAGCAATGGCGAACAAGTGCAAAATGACAGACTTCCTGGATACACTTGCCGCAACATTTCTGATCGTATTCTTCTGAAGAAGTTACTTCAAAGCTCTCCACTTTTATATGCATCTAACCCACTCCTTCTTGACTTGCAAGCGTGGTGTCTGGAGGAGGAGTCTTGGCTAACTACTAGAGATAGTTCGAATGACAGTTATGGTGGGATGTCATTATGTATGTCTGACGTGTCTTGGCGAGTCTCCTAGCTGTATACATTTGAACCTGTGTTGTCCCAATAACATCTCCCTTGAATTTATACTGATAAACAATGCCAATTTAATTCTTTTGTTTCTGTTACAGGTGAGTGGGAGAAACATTTTGGCTTTATAATTAATCTGTAAGTAAATTTTATTTCTATAATTTTGACGGTGATGGATTGATGGCAAACTAACCAGATTAATAACCAGAGTTCAAAACGAAGGTCAATCAGTACTCTTTTTTTTACCGGTTTTTTCAGTTGTTTTTTTGCAGCTGAATAGTTTAAGAAAATTGTCTTTTTTTGTTTATTTATTTTAAAACAGCTGATTTAATGAATATATAATATGTTAATATTATGTCAGCTATATATGTAGATCTGATTCACACCAAACTTCAGCCAACTATACAGACAGTACGACAATACGATCTTTGTCTCCAAAGCCGGGGTTGCTATGGCGAACCATGTTCCTCTTCCCCCTCACTCTCTCTCTCTCTCGAACATACTGTTCATTGAACACAAGATTATTTGCACTGATATCGTGTATAGAGAGAGTGAGAGATAGAAACGCCAGCTCCAAGAGCTATTGTTTGGGCACTATCTCCAACTCTGTAGTGCGGGTGCGCTGGCTGATTGACCATTTGGTTTTGGTCATTGTGGTTTGTTGTATTTGGTTTGAAATAAATGCCAACAGCCGCACACTAATGGTGTTGAGATTCCAGTGGACCATGGGCCTAACAAAGGGTTCTTTTGAAACTTCTTTTTGCTTTCTTGTGCTTATCACTCCACAATGCTTTGGTCTCACTAACTCTAAACATTGATCTTCAGAAGTAATGTTTTTTTTTTCATTTAATAAGAAGTGAAAGTAACTAAGGTTTTTGTTTTGTTTCTATCACTAACCCCCCACACATGATGTATGTACTGTTTTGGTTTTCTTTCAAAAGAATTACTACAGTAAGGATTGGAAAAAAAAGGAAGGATGATTAAGGAAACAAATCTGGTATGAATCACGCCCACGACTTTCTCTTACTCTAATTAATACAATTTAATCCAGAAATTTTCATTAAAATTGCAACGTTACAATGTTTAATTGGGCTGGCCATAAAATTGGTGGTGGGTATTTTACTTGTATACCTGAGCAGCCTTAACTGGAGCCCTATGTCAAAAAAGTATGCTTGTGCAAATTTGAATTTAAACTAACTGGCAGACCCCAATACTCATCTAGAATCAACTTTTTCAGAAAAATGTTTCAAATAAATGTGATACATTTCACTCTATGAGCAAGCATTCCAAGTTTCAAGAAAATCGTTGTAACCAGATTTTTCGTGATTTGTGTTCCAAAACAGCTCCAATCATCTTCCTAAAGCTTTTATACTTAACCAACACTACAGTATTCGCGAAAATTGCTATTCGTGGGTTCTCTGAGGGCGACATCGTCAGTTTTTCTTCTATAGAGTCTTTTTAAAATAATATACGCTATACGGTATCATTACTTATATTAAGGGCAACTTAACGATTAGCTCTAATCCGGAGCAACCAGCTTAGCTCATCCATAAGTGGTGAATGCCATCCATGTCTGAAAGCTCGACAGATATGTGCCCAAAGACCCGCCAACACACCACACAGGCACAGGACCATTAAAGTATAGTGAGGCGCCCGAATTACTTATATGATCTGGTGCTCAGATTAGAACAACATCCTTTGGAGAGGAGAGAGCTTTTCAAATCTTGGGGAACTTCCTAAAGCTAATTTAGTGGTGAAGACTCAAGAACTCGGTGCTTTGAACGCAGGCTGACTATCCGGGCAGATACTAACACCTTTTAAATTAATGTTACGTACCATAAACCTCACCGTGGAAAACAATGGTCTATTCATTAAGTGATCTACTGTATCAAATAAACCGCAACACCAAACATACCTTCAATTCTGGAATCATCCATGTAATACCACAAACAATTATCAGGGCACACACCAAATGCCCAACGACCACTGTCGTTTTACTATAGTAAGATTTGCCAATAGCAGGATCAGTTTTAATAGGATTGCCGTTGGGGAGATAGTAATTAATAGAGGTTTAGTACAAAGTACTGGTCTTGCCTCCAATGTATTATTGTTTTTATTGGGCAGTTCAGAATTCCTGGCTGAGGTTGCCAATTTCAACTTCCGTCTTCAATTTTTTACCTCTTTGTTTTGTTTTACTTCCTGTACAACTGCTTTCTACATTAACAGCGCACTAGATACCAATCTGTATACTTGCACATAGATTTAAATTTATTATATTTTCTTTTGGTATTAACTGTAGGTTTCCCCATATTAACATTTTTATACTCATTGTATTGCTGTTAACCACATCGTTTCAAAAACACGCTGATAGGTTTCCTTCAAAGAAATAAATTAAAACAGCTGACTTTTTTTGGCTCTTAGATCAGATTTTTTTTCCTTTATAACATATGTTTACTTTTCATTATTTTCACACGTGTTTCATTTCTTCAGATGTAGTGAAACTTCTATTAGAAGATGCTTTAATAGTTTTAAATTGTATCACATCTTAAACTTTTCTTACTGCGTTAAGAGATATTAATTGCGGTCGTGTTAAATTTCGAAATTGAGATTACAACCAGAAATACATATTTCTAGATTTCTTGAGAGTACAAGGTAGAGTTTTTAAAGATTGGTCTCTCTCTCTCCCTCACTCTCTCTCTCTCTCTCCCCCCCCGTCTGTCTGCGTGTTGTGGTATGTATTCCGTTTCTATATTGCGATATTCCAAATCTATTAAATTTATTTAGTGATTTTACTAAATAAATGCCCCCCCCCCCCTACTTACACTATTTTCTCATAATGACAAACTACAATAGAATGGAAGGAAAATTTACTTTAAGGAAATATAACCGGAAAAGCGTGGCGAGTTTGTCGAATAGGTTTCTGGTTTTTTCCTTGAAATCCGCTAGAATAATTTTATTTCAACTAGTAATGCTGTCAGTGCATATATGCGAGTAATCATATGTGGGATCCGTGACGTTGGGTTTAACTTTAAACTGTCATTTCATTTTGTTCGATACATGCGATTTTTTTTGTTTTAGGGAACAAAACTTGAATTCCCGTTGGAAAAAACAATTTCGCTGGAAATTATTATGTTAAGAGCATATCAGATGATTTGAAAAAGTTCTAAGAGTGGTTCACGATAGGTTTCTATTTAGATAGTGGCCCAGGGAAATTCATATATAGAGTTCCATTTATGCGATAACAAGTTATCCAACTCTGCTTGTCTCGGAAAACGGCTTTAATTTTATTCTTTTAAACTAATATATTTGCTGCACACTTAGAGATACTTTCACATTTATGATAACATTTTGTCGAGAAAGTTATTTCAAGGGAGTTTGAGAGGGGAACTGGGTTTCTCCAAAATACAAAAGTCTATTTTGTTGAGCCGAAAGGTCCCCGCTAACAATATCCATTGAGAGGAAGAAAATAGTGCGATTTTTTTTTAATTGACTTTGAAAATAGTACAATATGGAGTACATTGCTTTACATGTACCTCTAATCACCAATCAGTGTGTAAACGTCACAAATACCGCACGTGATGACGACATAATATGGAATGTAGAGGAATGTACACGTGGTGGCTCTTACACTTGAATGTTTAATGCAAGTCTAAACATCATGATATGGCGGTGCTCTTCTCAAACTGTGGACAGTCAATAGTGGTCATTCATAATTAGGCCGGAACTAGTACGATCTCCTTTTTACTTCCACACAGCATCCCTTCTTCTTATCATCCTCTTTTCATGTATCTACACACACAGTTCACATTCCTTCGCTTTAGTATATATATTGCATGTGCGTTTTTACTTTCTCTTGCTAATAGAGGAAGCATGTGTCAAATTTTCAAAATTGAGTTCTTACCGGAAATACACGTTTTAGTGTCCCTGAGTGTGATAAAAATGTTTTCAGCTAATGGTCTGCGTATGTTTGTATGTGTTAACAAAAGAGATAAAAAACGAGAAATCACAGAAAGCTCTAACTAGGTCTTCCGTTTTAGGTTCCGAGCAAAATCCATCAACCGGAAGTGCAAGTTTACTTAGTGTTTTCTTTCCAATTTTTCGCGATTTTCTCTGAAACAGCTCCAATAATTTTCTTTAAACTTCGTGTACTACACATACACATAAATACTAATCACTTTTATTTGAAACATTTTCCCAGGAAAATTGATTTTTTGGCGCACTGGGGGAACAATAGTGTTAGGCTTACCACTAAAGTACCACTTCAGTATAATATATTGTTTTACTACCTACTCAATATTAATATACATTAGTAGGATTAGAATCCAAATTTGAAGAAAATAGGTTAACCGGAAATGTGATTATAGAGAAAAGGTATTGAAACTTTCTCGAAAAGGTTACAGGGATTTTCCATTTTACTTGGAACGCTTGCTGTCTAAATAGAAACGAATCTCTTTTATTTGAAACATTTTACTGAAAAAATTGATTTTAGAGGGACTGTGAGGAGGTCTGACAGTTTAAATTTCTATTGTTCTTTTTTGACATGGGGGCAATTTTAAAGAAACTTTGTTGATTAAATTGTATTAATTAGACTAAGTGTAAGTCGTGTGAGTGTTAGTCAGCAGATTAAGGTTAATCAGCCCGTCAACATCCATGGTCATTGGCACCTGGAGCTTTCTCAGTGCACTGCCGGCCTCCGGACAGTGTTCTCTCGTTACACAACACTTTCCATCACCGGACAGTGAGCTGTAGAGGCTCCTAGGAAGAGAAAATCTAAGGGCAACATTGTCGGACCCGAACCCGGGACCTCCGCATTAATTTTTTTTTATTAAAACCAATTTTTTATTATTAAAACCAAAAATATTTCAAATAAAGGTGATAGGGCTTATTCCAAATTACAGTTAAAATTGTTGTAGTTGGTTCCGTAGAGCTGGAAAGCATCAGAGATATTTTCCAGTAGTGCTTCTTTTGGTTATCACGAAAAATATCTCTGTACGGTTAGAATTCATTCAAAATTAACGAAAGTCCTTTGTGGGTAATGTAGGTAGAGTAGTAAGTTATATTTTTCGTAATACACATAAACTGCATGCTGTATTGCAAATATAGTTTAGCGGTTTCTAATTTACTTCATTGTTTATGAGAATATTTTCTGTGTAGCATTATATTGGAAAGCTAATGGATTGGCCACTTCTTCAAGGACATTAAGGTTTCTGAGGGTATGCCAGTCAAACAATATGGACAACATTTTGCCATGTCTCCTCCCGTCACTTACAGGACGCAAAAATACTGCCTATGTAGTTTCACAACTAAGTTATGGAACCTGGAACGGTTTGCTAAGCTCCGTCATTATCAAGACTATTACTAGCGTGCCATCATTTAGCCCCGCCAACAGGTTCGCCAAACACGTTGTCGGGGATGTAGAGAGCTGGTTGGTGCATGTAACTACTTCTAGTTAATAGTTTAATAGTTGATATTGGCTTTGAGCTTTTAGCCAATTGTACACCCAACCACTCAGATGAGTCCAGAAAAAATAAGAAGAGACAATATTCTCTTTATGAAATTAAATCATGGCTTCTTAATATTTGACATGTTTTTTGTAAATGTCGACAAAAGATAACGATATCGAAAATCTCTAACGCTGACTAACCAAGCTGATTTTATTATTAAGTCAGCTGAGTTTTCTATTCTTATCCATCACCTGGCCATTAAATACTATTTGCTTATATTAATATTTGATTAATATTAAATTAAATTGATTATTGAATTTATTATTTTTTTTAATAAGGCGTATCAACATCTATGGTCATTGGCGCCCGGAGCCTTCTCAGTGCTCCACACTATCTAGACAGTGTGCTCTCGCTACAGACCTACAGACAACACTTTCCTCACCGAACAGTGAGCTGTAGAGGCTCCTAGGAAGAAAAAATCTAAGGGGTAGCACTGGACATGAACACGGGACCTCCGCGTGGGAATCCAACGCGCTAACCACTGAGTTAATCCCTTCTCTTATTGAAATTAATAATAATGAAATTGAAATTAATATTGATCGATTAATATTAAACATTATTAATGAATTATTGTTAGATAATATTAAGAATTAATAGCAACAGAACTAGCAGAGATGCACTGACTGTAATATTTCATACGCAACTAGTAGTAATACGAAACTTGAGTGAAATGGCGCTAATGACCTCGGCACTCGATGCCCCGAAAAAACATGAAACCTATGCAGCTTAAGAAAGATTTGTGAATAAATGAAGTGTGTATTGAACTAATAAATACAAATTCTGTTGAAAAATCTGGTATAAAACATTCACGTGACTCTCTCTCACTCTAATTAATACAATTTAATCGAGAAATTCTGTTTAAACTTGCAACGTTACAATGTTAAGTTGAACTGGCCATAAAAAACATGTTGTAGGATTTTAAATTAAAACTAACTGACAGACCCCAATACCCCTCTAAAATCATTTTTTTTTCAGAAAAATGTTTCAAATAAAAGCGATATGTTTCTATCTATGCAGCAAGCATTCCAAGTTTCTAGAAAATTGTTGTAACCGTTTTCGAGAAAATTCCAAAAAACTCAAAAACCTATTGTGTAAAATTGCACTTCGGGTTAACCGATTTTTTCAAAATTGGAATTCTAGCAATGCTTCTAATTGTGGAGGTGGTAA